>JASDQU011102124.1:36393-67175 GCA_032191745.1 Picea mariana | reverse complement strand
CTTGGTTATCTTAGGCCATATAATGATTCCCTAAGTTTGCAGAAAAATCTCCCTTTATGATCCTCAACAACTTCTGATTGTTCCAACTACATATCTCTGCTAATGATGATTGTGTAGGCAATAGGATCCCACAATCTACATCTCATAATTCCATCACCATAACCAACAGAGATATTAAAATTTGTTCCCTTGACCGAATCCAACCAAGTGAGCCTTCACCCCTCACCTCTAGGCTAATTTCAAAGGAGTATCCTAAACCCTTTTAAAGGCTTTGTTACATGCAATCCATGGGCTCTAAAACCTTGGGCTATCAAAAAACATGTGCCCAAAACCATGACTTTTGATGATCCAGATTTAGGAGTGGAACGAACTAATTAACCGACTGAATATAATAAACACAAAGATATGGAGAACAACACAGATATCCAATGAACAATATCTTCTATTGAATAAATGAAATAGGCTAAAACTGTAAAACTGGAGAACTGAAACCACTTGCTCGAATGGTGGTAGCTATCTCTGAGAAGAGATGTGGCTACTACGTGCATCCGTCTGAGAAGAATGATTACAATGTGGCTCCAGAGGCCTTTTTTATATTACTCATGAATGTTAAAACCATAGACATCCAAAAACCTAACCCTAGGAGGTGAAACGCCAAAAGTCATGTGGACCCCTATGGGTAAGTTAGTACCTCAACTTCTCGAGGTCGTAACTTTTGCATACGACCTCCATTTTAGGCACATGATAGCCCATTGGAAAGGTCTTTTTGAGAACTACACATTACTTTGTCAAACTATGACTTCGTTTACAGTTTGAATGTGTCAAGCAAAAAAAATTTTTTAGGGCCCCAAAACGGCCCTAGAAGTACAAAAATATGTGTTGACATGAAAACATCCAAAATAAGCCAATTGGATTAGGTGGGAGGCCACCAATCTCCTCCTGAAAGATGTGTAAAGCTTCAGACAACCCTGGAAGTGTAGAACCCACAATTACAAAGAAGTACAAAAGAACGTGTTGAACTAAAAATTGTCAAGAGGACTTAGTTGGAATAGGTAGGTGGCCACCAATATCCATATGGATCAATCCTCCCCCATTAATAAGCAATGGTATCCACTGTGTTGAGTTCCCCCATCAGATGAGGAAACTTCTATTGAATTTGTCCCAAGGTGAGCCACTTGCCTTGGTGTAGGTGTTGCACTACCTTGACAACCCGATAAAGTTGGATCCTCTACTGACGAGTGCCATTGACCTATGTGTCCACTATATAATCAGTGGATGCATGTTCCATGCAGTTAGGGTTGAGATCTGTTGGTGTCAGTTGTTTTGCGATCTCTGAGGTGTCCAATAATGGTGGGAAATATGTTTGAAGGAGGTCCACATTGAACACTAGGTGCAAGCCAAGGAAGGATGGAGTGTTGAGCTCAAAATCATTGCTACCCACAACCTTGGTGATAGTATAAGGCCCATAGTGAAGTGGGCGGAGCTTCTGATGGGGCCTTGTGAGACACCCTTTCTCCAAATGTAACCAACCTGAAATTGGTGTGGTACCTTGTGTTGATCATGGAGTTGCTTATACTTAGCATTAGCTTTTTGCAAAATCTCATGGACTTGTTGCCAAATGTGCCGAATACGCTCAATGAATCTGGTGGCTTTGTCAGTCTCAAAATGAACATGGAAAGAGTCTGTCTGTGTGGTTATAAGAGGTAGTGAAACATCAATGGGACCGAAGGGTTGGACTCCCAACCCCGCTTGGAATGGGATATGGTCGGTGGATCTATGGAGATCTCTGTTGTAACTGTGTTGAACATAGGAGAGACTCTCATTCTATATATGTAGATGCTTAGAGTTGTACATGTGCAGGATGTGCACAATCATCCGATTGACGACCTTTATTTGGCCATCTGTTTGGGGGTGGAAAGAAGTGGATTTAGTGAGCTTGGTGTCCAACAATGACCAGAGACTCGACCAAAATATGTTGAGGAACACGATGTCCCGGTCGAAGATGATGTTCTGTGGTATCCCAAAATGGACCAAGACACATTTGAAGAAGAGCTTGGTAGTATCTGTCATTGTTATGTTCTTCTTGCAGGTTGTGAGGATGGCCATCTTCGAAAATCGTTCAACGACCACAAATACACAATCATTTCCTTGCTTGGTGGATGAAAGGGCAAACATGTAATCCATTGAGATGGATTACCAAGGCTTCTTGGGAGTAGGAAGAGGGGTGTATAAGCCTTTCTTCTTGATGGATCGCTAGGCAATGGCATAGGAAGTGAAAGATCTGATATACTTGCTGACGTCCTGATGAAGTTTTGGCCAATAATTTTTTTCTAAAGAATGACCATAGTTTTCTCCATGCCAAAATGTCCTATCATCTGACTGTAGTGGGCTTCCCAAATCATCTTTGCACACTCGCTTGCAGGAACACATAGATAGTCTAGATGGCATAACATTTCGTCCTGAATGTGAAAATTGATGACATTCGTTCCTGTACCCAAGAGTTGATAGGTGGTGGAAAAGTATGGATCTTGCTGATAAAATTGGGGCCAATCAGATGCCTCATGTCCACAGGAATGGATCACAGTGGTGAGTGAAGCCACGAGAGGTTGAATGAGGTAGTCAATGACATGATTTGTGCTCCCTATCTTATACTTGATGTTGAGATGGAACTGTCGCAGGTCGGTGAACCACTTTTGTTGGCGGTCATTTTGAAACTTCCCCTATGTCTGTATGAACTGTAGAGGCTTGTGATCAGTGTGGATGATCATCTCCTTTCCCAGAATGTAATGTTTCCATTGACTACAGGATTGTACAATGGAATACATTTCCTTGTCATAGGTGGGGTATTTCCGGACAGTGTCTAAGAGTGTCTCACTATGGTGCCATTGGATGACCATGCTGCCTGATAAATGTGCCTACAACATAGTTAAATGCATCAGTCTCAATGTCGAACGATTTTTGTAGATCGATAAAGGAGAGTACTGGAGCTGAGCACAAGCATTTCTTTAGATCATCAAATTCTTGTTGTTGTTCCTTCCCCCACGCAAAATTTTCCCTGCCACCACCCTTGGTCACTCTGATGAGGGCCCATGCAATATGGAAGAATCCCAACACGAACCGTCGATAGAAGTTGGCCAGTCCCAAGAAGCTCTGAAGCTCGATTAGTGTGGTCAGGGTTGTTCAGTCACGGATGAATTGGATCTTAGCTAGATCAACATGTACCCTGTTATCGCCATAACAATTTTTTAGATAGGATCCAAGTCTCGAAAATTTAGCGAAGAGCTACATCAATGTGGAAGCACGATAGTTTGGAAGATAAGGTCACATATGGCGGCATATGGGAGAATATAGCAGAAGCATGAAAGGTAGGACTCGACAGATCGTAGATCTTGAAGTGGCCCAGATCAACGACCCAGACCCATATCGGGTGGTGAAATAGCATGAGAGATAATTTTTCGAAGGCAGGCTGGGGAAAATACCGTGGTTTTATTCGTGGACGTGTGGCATCCTCGGAGGCACATAGGGGCAAAAAGCAGTCAACCCAAAACCGTTCTTTCCAATCCCCGATATCAAAAGATGGTAGGACTCGACATATCATAGATCTTGGAGCGGCCCAGATCGATGGCCAAGACACATATCGGGCATTGAAGTAGCGCGTAGGATAATTTTTTGAAGGCAGGATAGGGAAACTACTGTGGTTTCATTCATGGATCTGTGGTGCCCTCAGAGGCACATCGAGGTGAAAAGCAGTCTACCTGAAACCATTTTCTCTAATCCCCTATATCGAAAAACAAATATAAAAGGAGGGCCCCGGGTCATTATTCTGTAATATTTCAAAGCACTCAAACGTTTGAAAATTGGCGCAAACCATCCATTCGAAACTCAAGCTCAGAATTGGATCAGATTCATGCTTTCTTTGTCGCTTAACATAAATAACAGTCTCACCCATTTCCATGTCCAGATCGAATTTGTTAGATAATGTTGGTAAGCGGATACCCTTCCTTGAAGCGATTCAAGTCTGGTAGAGTATTTGTCCATAGAATTTGAAATTTTGAATTAGTTTAAAACAATGAAGATTGGTCTGCTGACTATGTCCTACACATGTGCATTGACCTAGATATTTTCATAAAAGAGATGATGGATTACGATATTCCTTTTGACTCACAGTGGAAGGAAATCGTGCAGTTGGGCAAGACAAAATGCAGTTTTCTCAGAACCAGTAAGTGACCTCTAGATGTCACCAAACCATCAAGTTCGACAGAAGATCAGGACAAGCCAGATGTCGTAAAGGAAGCTGAGTAGTCAGAGAAATCCGTTCCTAGTTTTGAAATGTCTTTTGTGTAATTATTGTAAATCGGTTCATATACCGAGACTGTCAGTTGAAATTATTATAATCAGTTGTAGAAGCTGAAACGTTTCAACTTCAGCCATTGTAATCAAATTGTATAAATACCGGAGCATTTGAATGAATTAATGTTGGCAGAATTGCAAGAGCACCTTTTTGGTTGTTTCGAACTCTATGGTAATTTTCTGAAGCTGAATTGAATATATATGCAGAAGCTTTGAATTCTCTATGAAAAGATTCTAATGGTAGTGATATGATTTTTTTCTTCCTTCATTGTATGCATTTCTTATCATATTTTATTCCATTTTCATTTTCTTCTGTTTAAATTGAAGAGTTAAAGGCCCAAAATTCGTCTTGTGACGCTCTTGGCTTAAGCAATTTAAACTATGAAATTTTCTTCTTAACGAATTCAGAATTCATTTCGGTAATGCTCTGATGCAGTTATTTGTTTTCTCTATCTTCCTACACTCTACTTAAATTCAAATATAACTTAGATTCATTGTTTCATTTAGCCTTATCCTCTGGAGAGTTCTACTGGCTGGTCATTATTTTCATTCACTTTCAAAATTTTGACTCCATAGCCCTGAGTGTTCCTCCCCTTCATTGCCAACAACTTTATTAAAAACCCCCAAAACAAACCAAATCTATCCATCGATTGCCAAAAAAATATAAAGTGACACGAGAGGGCCCTCTCTCAGTTGAGCAGGCTAGTGCCTCATCTCTAAATCCGGTTGAAACAACTACCTCTGTTGTTTTTCTATCAGTCAGACAAAATTGACAGGGTGCTAACATTCTATCGTCGTTGCCAAGGACAAAATTGAAAACCCCTCCCTGGGAAAAATGACTTAAAGCTTTAGTTTGATCCCCGAGGGTGACAGTGGATCAAATACCTTATTGGCTGAGATATTTTTTACCCTGGCGACTCTATTACTCATAGACCAGTTGCACCACACCGTGTGAAATATAAATTCTGGCTCCTAAGAAAATGCACACGAGGAACAACCCATAAGCAAAAGCTGCAATCCCTGTGTCTGACCCTGAGAAGATTTTATGTAAAAGAAAAGAAAAGCCAGTAACCCCAGTGTTGCATCCAGAATGATATTTTTCTTTTCCCAAGGATGGAGTGACTAGCATTGAAGACCTCGAGTTTGATGTAAAATTTGAGCAAATCCTATTCAAAACTAAGTCTGAATCTTGTTTAAGTGAGACCATCTTTGACGAAAAGAGATTCCAAGATTTGATTATAGTCACATCTACCAGGCCTTTAGTGATCCCCGATCAAAACCAACAGCCACTCTGACCCCTCATAGCAGCTATGGCATCCAGATTTTCTCCCCTCGTACTGCCTGCTCAATTACATGATTTCCTCAAGATTACAACCTAAGGATCAAACTATATGATGTTGAAGGTAACATATCAGCTCAGAAGCATCTAGACTGGTTTAATGATTTCATAGACTTGGAAGAGGTGGACTTTGAAGATGTGAAGATGAGTCTGTTTACACAAAGTCTTGTAGGAGAAGTGAGGAAGTGGTTCAGAGCCCTTCCACCAGCCAGTATCACAAATTGCGAATCTTTTGAGACAAGCTTCCTTGCAAAATGGGGGGATAAGAAAAATCCCCTTCAGTTGTTGACCCAGTACAACAACATGAAGAGATCACCCGATGAAACAGTGTAGGAGTTTTCAGCTATATTCATGAAGGTCTATAATGCAATTCCTGTTGAGGTAAACCCTCCCCCTAAATCTTCTCATCTCAGATACACTGATTCTTTTGAAAGTGACTTTGCTTTATTATTAAGAATACAAAGATCTGCCACATTGGATGATATGATGACCGATGCCATAGAGGTTTAAGTGAACCTAATGGATTTAGGGAAGATGAAAACTAATTATGGTAGAGACACAAACATAACTCAGGATAAAGCATAAAATTCAACATCACAAACATCAAGGGAAAGATTTGAAGCGATGATGAGAAATATGGAAAGAATGATGGAGAGAATAGCCCTGGGAAATAGGCCTAACCCTAGAGAACATGATGATGGTCCACCCAGAAATCCAAGGAGACCAACAATTCCACATATTAGACAAAGAGAGTAAAGGAATCAGGGGAACCAAGCAAATCAAGAAGATCAGGCAAATCAGTCAAATCAAGGAAATCAAGGAAATCAAGGAGATCAGCAAATAAGGCCTCCTTTTCAAAATAATTATATAGATGAAAATTATGATGGATATTTTGAAGACAACATGAACTGCTATGATGATAAAGAAACATAGGTGTTTTTGACTAAATAAGAACACGACTATTTCATGGATGCAAGTGAGATCTTTTTGCAAGATGAAGAGGAAAGGGTATTAGTAGAAAAGGAAGATTACGAGACAGGATTGCAAAACACCATCATGCAATTCCAAAGACAATATAACCTTCGAAATCAAAAGGTACCTCCAAACCATCCAAAGGGAAATCCCACCAAAGAAGCTCAGAGTAACATACCTTCTACAAGTCAGCCCAAAAAAGATTCAACTGCAAAGGACTCCACTGGGAAGGATTCTGCTCCAAAGGGTATTGTGGAAAAGGCAAAGAAGAAAGAAGAATCCCAGAAGAAAATATTAGAAGCAGGGAAATAAATGGTCACAAAAGAGGTAGAGAAGACTTCATCCTCTTTTAATTTTGAAAGTGAGATAGCTAAGATCAAAATTTATGTACCATTTAATGAATTAATCAAGAATAGTGAGTACAGAAATCAGAGCATCAGGATGCTTAAGATGGGGAAAACCTATGATACCCTGAACGTACAAGATGATCACCCAACCATCTTATTTGGACCAAGAGTAGAAGAAAGCCATGAAAATGAAGAAATGCCTCCTTTTTATGTCAGTTTGAAAATCCACGACATGAATTTTCACAATGCCATGTTAGATTCAGGAGCATCTCACAACTTGATGCCCAAAGTGGTCATGGACCAATTGTGTCTCGATGTCACAAGGCCTTATAAAGATATGTTCTCTTTCGATTCAAGAAAGGTGAAATGCCTTGGCCTGGTCAAATATCTGGTGGTGTCTTTGGCACAAATCCCCGCAAAGAATATGGTGGTGGACGTGGTGGTTGTTGATATCCCTCCAAAATTTGGTATCTTGTTGTCCAGGTCATGGGCTACAAAATTAAAAGGAACCCTCCAAATGGACATGTCATATGCCACTATTCCTGTCTTTGGTCAAGACAAAAGATTGTATAGAGAGGTTTTGCTTAAATATATGGCCAGCATCAAATCACATCCTAACAATCATCCTATCTATTTAGTGGAAACTGAATTGGGGTCTTCTATTTTCTTCAATGACCCGTGCTCCGAAGAAGAGGAAACAAAAATCATTATGGCTAACAAAGACAAGCCTGACCAACAAATAGAAGAAATCTTAGAGCAGCAAGATGATGCAGAGGATCAGATATGGAAAATAAATTTTGATGGGGCTGCATGCAGAGAAGGAGCTGGAGCTGGCGTATGGATCAATCATCCCAAAGGAGACTCCAAATTGTGTTTTTATAAGCTTGTGTTTGAATGCACGAATAACATGGCTTAATATGAAGCATTAATATTGGGGTTGGAGGTTTTGGAAGAATTGGGTGCCAAACAAATTGTTGTACATGGAGACTCTAAGCTAATTATAAATCAAATCAAAGGCATATACCAAGCAAAACACCCAGATTGAGGGCTTATAGAAATCCGGTACTAGACCTCCTTGAGAAGTTTCCAGAATGTAATCTTTCAACAATTCCAAGAGAATAGAGTCAGGTTGTTGATGCCTTGGCTACTTCAGCAACAGTTTTCAGAGTTCTGATTTTCCCTAAAAAAAGATACAAGGTTGAGGTCAAGTACATGCCAGCAGTACCAGATAATATGAAGCACTGACAAGTTTTTGAGGATGACAAACAGATAGAAAGCTTTCTCAAAATGGAGAATGAGTTCAAGAATTTAAACATTGGTGGTGAATAATGTGACGATGAGGTGGATGCAACTACTTTCACAAAAGAAGGATATTTTGACAATCAGATTGCTGGCAGAGATATCGTTCAGCTAAAGAGTGACATCATCCCCAAAGGTCTAGTCTTGTTGGAATTTTTTTTTGATAACAATGATGTGGCTAGAAGTCTGAAGATCATAGTAAATGAAGGGGATGTTGAAGACTGCAATATGGGGACTCCAGAAGATCCAAAGATCATAAAGTTGTCCATATAGCTCAACCCTGAAGTGAAAGAGAGGTATGTCAAATTAAAGAAATAATTCCCTGATGTTTTTGCTTGGACTTATGATGAGATGAAATTTTATGATACCAGTATAATCCAACATGTCATCCCAATCAAAGAATATCACAAGCCATTCAAACAAAAATTAATAAGGATAAACCCTCTGTTGTGACCATTGATAGAAAAAGAAGTAAAAAAGCTATTTGAAGCCAAAATCATAGTGTCCCTGAGATTTTCCAAATGGGTGGCAAATCTGGTGCTAGTTAGAAAAAAGAGTGGGGAAATCCGGTTGTGTGTGGATTTTAAGAATCTGAACAAAGTATCTCTAAAAGATCATTACCCGTTTCCTACGATGGATCATATTTTACAGAAAGTGGTGGGTTCTCAGAAGATGTCAATGTTAGATGGCTTCTCAGGATACAATTAGATTATGGTGCACCCTGACGATCAGGAAAAGACGACATTTACTACACCATGGGGTACATTTATGTATGCTAAGATGCCTTTTGGGCTTATGAATGCAGAGGAAACGTTTCAAAGAGCTATGGACATAGATTTTGCTGATGAAAAAGATAAATTCATTATTATCTACCTTGATGACATCACTATGTATTTTTCCTTAGATAAAGAACACATAAAACATCTCAGAAGGGTGTTTCAAAATGCAAGAAGTTCGGGATCTCTTTGAATCCTAAAAAGTCAAATTTCTCCATGGAATAAGGAAAGTTGTTGGGTCACATCATTTCAAAATCAGGGATAAAGGTAGACCCCAAAAGAGTTGAGGGGATCTTGAAAATTGGCATACCCAGAAGAAAAAAGTAGGTACAATCTTTCCTGGGCAAAGTGAATTTTCTGAGAAGGTTTATCCCAAATTTGGCTGAAATCATAAACCACATCACAATCATGCTCAGAAATGAAAATGAAATAAAGTGGATTCCTGAAGCAAGAAAATCCTTTGAAGACATCAAAGTGCCATTGACCAAAGCTCCAGTACTTGCAAGTCCTAATTTTGAAAAGGATTTCATATTATTCTCTTTTGCCTCAGAACAAATAATTGCAGGTGTGCTAATCTAGAAAGATGACCAAAATTTTGAGAAGCCCATAAGATACTACAACAAGACATTAAGAGACATGCCTTTGAAATATGACATAATGGAAAAACAAGCATATGCCTTGGTCAAAGCCTTGAAATATTTCAAAGTTTACATCCTACATTCCCACACCGCTGCTTATGTGCCCAACAGCTCAGTAAAGGACATCTTAACTCAGCCTGATCCAGAAGGAAAGAGGGGGAAATGGATTACAGTACTATTAGAATATGATATTGAGATCAAACCCACGAAGTTGATTAAAGGACAGGGGCTTGCCAAATTGATGGCACAGACAAACTGTGAACTCTTGGGAATAAAATTCATTGCATACTTGTCAGATAGTACAACAGAAGAAGAAAAGGAGACTCCACAAATATCCAAAAAAAATATTGACTCTACATGGTATGCAAATATCATCTTCATGCTGAAAAATTTACAGTCTCCTCCTGAATTTAGTAAGACAAAAGCCAGATTCTTGAAATTGAAGGCATAAAAATTTTGTATAGTAAATAAATTGCTATATTGGAAAGATCTAGGAGGGATTTTATTGAGATTTTTAATAGAAGAAGAAGCAGAGAAAACCATCAGAGAGTTCCATAAAGTTGACTGTGGAGGTCATCATTATTGGAAGACAATTGTGCATAAAATTCCAAGGGATGGATTTTATTGGCCTAACATTTTTCCTGATGTTTATAAAGAGGTTTCAAAGTGCCATGAATGTCAAATCTTCGATGGGAAAGGAAAATTAGAGTCTCTCCCTTTAAAACCCATTTCAGTGGAAGCTCCTTTCAGACAGTGGGGCCTGGATTTTATAATGAAAATACATCCACAATCATCAACTTAACACAAACGGATCCTGACTGCAACAGACTATTTCACCAAGTGGATTAAGACAGTTCCCAACAGACAGGATATAAGTGATGTTATCATTTGATTCTTAGAAGACAATATTCTGTCCAGATTCAGATGCCCGACCAAGATTATAACAGACAATGCAGCGGCATTCAAATCTAAGAAATTGGAGAAATTCTTCAATGATTACAACATTACCCTTGGTCATTCCATGTTATACTACCTGCAAGGAAATGGATTGGGTGAATCTTCGAATAAAATCTTAGTTAGAATCATCAAAAAATTGATACAAGAGAATAAAAAGGCATGGCACAAAAATCTCATCCACGCACTGTGGGCTGACAAGATATCCCCAAAGAGATCTATTGCCACATCCCCATTTAAGATCATCTATGGAATTGAAGCATTTTTTCCTACTACATTGGGGTTGCCGGTAATGAGACTGTTGCAGGAGCAAGACACAGAGATGGACGCCACACGAAGAAGGGTGGATGAACTCATCAATGTACAATAGACCAGAGAGAGGTATTTCAACAATACTCAACTGCGTTAAGACAAAATCAAAGAGGCTTTCGACAGATGTACCAAGGTGGATGATTTYGAACCAGGAGAATGGGTACTAAAATGGTATTCCAGAAACTAAGATAAGGGAAAACATGGGAAATTTGATCACCTATGGTTGGGCCCATTCAAAATTGCAGTGTACCGTGGGAGCAATGCCTACTTGTTACAAGAGAGTAATGGAGAGGTCGTTGGAGGAGGGCTTGTGAATGGCAGGTTCCTCAAGCATTATGTTGTTTAATAATCACCTCGCCATTCATTGTAGATAATCAGTTTTTGTTTTTATTTGCACATGAAAAAGTTGGAATAAAAGAAACATAGTTGAAGCCCTAGGTGAAGGCCCTGAGCTATGCTGGGTTGATTTTGAGTTTTTGAATAAAGTCGAGCTGATTCAGATTGCACGAATAAAAATGCAACCCAATGGGTAGGCACTTAGTCTACAGTTATTTTCTACCTCGCAGGGAGGATAACATCCCTAGTTGGAGCCAATGTTATCACCATAATAATTTTTCAGATGGGATCCAAGTCTCGGAAATTTAGCAAAGAGCTACATCACTGTGGAAGAACATTATTTTGGAGGATAAGTTCACATATGGTGGCATATGGGTGAATATAGAAGAAGAGAGAAAGGTAGGACTCGACAAACCATAGATCTTGAAGCAACCCAAATGAACGACCCAGACCCATATCCGACAGTGAAATAGCACGAGAGATCATTTTTTGAAGACAGACTGGGGAAACTACCGTGGTTTTATTCGTGGACGGGTGGCATCCTCAGAGGCACATCGGGGAAAAAAGTGATTCACCCAAAACTATTCTTTCCAATCCCCGATATCGAAAGATGGTAGGACTCGGCGGACCGTAGATCTTGGAGCAGCCCAGATCGACGGCCAAGACACATATCGGTCATTGAAGTAGTGTGGAGGATAATTTTTCGAAGGCAGGTCGGGGAAAATACCATGGTTTCATTCATGGATGCGTGGCGCCCTCAGAGGCACATCGAGGAGAAAAGCAATCTACCCAAAACCATTTTCTCCAATCCTCGATATCTAAAAATGCATATAAAAGGCAGGCCTTGATTCATTATTCTATAATATTTCAAAGCACTCGATCGTTTGAAAATTGGCGCAAACCATCCATTCGAAACTCAAGCTCAAAATTGGATCAGATTTGTTCTTTCTTCGCCGCTTAACATAAATAACAGTCTCACCCATTTTTCGTGTCCAGATCGATTTTTTAGACAATGCTGGAAAGTGGATACCCTTCCTCGAAGCGGCCCAAGTCTGGTAGAGTATTTGGCCACAGACTTGGAAATTTTGAATCAGTTTAAAACAATGAAGATTGGCCTGTTGACTATGTCCTATGCCACGTGCATTGACCTGGAGATTTTGATAAAGGATATGATGGATTACGATATTCCTTCTGACTCGCAGTGGAAGGAAATCATGTGGCTAGGAAAGATGAAATGAAGTTTTCCCAGAACCAGTAAGTGACCTCCAGATGTCACCAAACCAACAAGTTCGATAGAAGATCAGGACAAGCCATATGTCATAAAGGAAGCTGAGCAGTCAGAGAAATCCGTTCTTAGTTTTGAAACGTCTTTTTTGTAATCATTGTAAATTGGTTCATATACTGAGACTGTCAGTTGAAATTATTATAATTAGTTGTAGAAGATGAAACATTTCAGGTTCAGCCATTGTAATCAAATTGTATAAATATTGGGGCATTTGAATGAATTAATGTTGGCAGAAATGCAAGAGCACCTTTTTGGTTGTTTCGAACTCTATTGTAATTTTCTGAAGCTGAATTGAATATATATGGAGAAGCTTTGAATTCTCTATGAAAATATTCTAATGGTGGTGATATGAGTTTTGTCTTCCTTCATTGTATAAATTTCCTGTGATCTTTTATCCATTTTCATTTTCTTCTGTTTAAATTGAAGAGTTAAAGGCCTAGAATTCATCTTGTGATGCTCTCGGCTTAAGCAATTTAAACTATGTAATTTTCTTCTTAAAAAATTCAGAATTCATTTTAGTAATTCTCTGATGCAGTTATTTATTTTCTCTATCTTCCTACACTCTACTTAAATTCAAATATAACTCAGATTCATTGCCTCATTTTTCCTTATCCTCTAGAGAGTTCTATCGGCTGGTCATTATTTTCATTAACTTTCAAAATTTTGACTCCATAGCCCTGAGTGTTCGTCCCCTTCATTGCCAACAACTTTATTAAAAATCCCCAAAACAAACCAAATATAGCCATCGATCTCCAAATAAATATCAAGTGACACGAGAGAGCTCTCTCTGAGTTGAGAAGGCTAGTGCCTCAGCTCTAAAGTTGGTTGAAACAGTTACCTCGGTCATTTTTCTATCAGCCGGACAAAATTTGCAGAGTGCTAACATACCCCATGCTCATCAACAATGTAGACCAAGTATTGGACCGTGTTCATGCCAAAAGAGCATTTTTCCAAGTTGTCAAAACCTGTTGAATATGCCGCATGTGCTCATCCCCAGTTTTGTTGAATATGAGTATGTCATCCATGTTAGAATGTGCTTGTTTTACCATAGACAATATCACTATTGTCACCCAACCATAGGTCTAAGCCACCCTCCGAGCACCTTAACCTTGACAGAGAACCATTCCAGAAGCAAACCCTAGGCTAGATAGCCAAACAAAGGGGTGGCACACCTTTCTCCAAGGATATTGCACTAAGCAAGAGTTGATCAGAGAGTCCAAACCATAACCAAGAGATAGTCCAAGCCAAAACCGAAATCTACTAGCTGCAACAGTTGCAACGACAACTCTCCTCCAAACTTGCTCACAAACTGACCAATTGTAGTTTGCACAAGTGTTTCTTTTGTAGTTCTGATCATGCCTATCCAGAATGAAGACTGGCCCCCTGTATTTATACTAAACCAGGAAAATTGCCTGGGCCGACTTCTCATTTTGGGTACTAATTCTTTAGTATATATTATTTCCTTTAGCTGAATTCTTCTCTTGGAGGCTAATAACCTAATACAAGTAATTCCCTTGTCTTCTAGGGTTATTAACCAATCAATTAGGGTTTCTTCTTGCTTCCCAGAATATTCTATTCTCGTTAGGTTTACATGTGGAGGTAAATACCTCCTGCAGTTACCATAATATCAACACTCCCTCCTAGCTAGGGAGGTATTGAAGGTAATGGTCTTGAGCACAAACATACCATTCAGTCGATAGCATCAACATAGTTGTATAGACTATCTCATGATTAGATCATGAGCACCATCATCACTATCAATTTCATCAACTGCATCATCTCTCGAAACCATACTCCATCTGAGTAATCAGACATGATGTTGGATAAGTCACTCACTCCATAGAGTGACACAAGAACCATTCTTCTAATCCAGACATATGTCCTAGAAGAATAAATGTCTTGGACCATTTTCCATCTGGGAAATCTCTGTCCATTGATCATTCGTCTAGCTGATAATCATTTCCAACACTGTTGATAGTCTTTAAGGCAATCAGAACAATATCATTCAATAGAGCACAACTGTGTCTATCCATAGTAGTACACAACTAAAATCCAATGGTACACTACCACGCCAAGTAGAACACAGATATTTGATCAATGACATATAGTCACAATCAGTGGAACACATCCACCACAATAGCATACATCTATTGTCTAGAGACATACAGTCTCCATAACAATCATCTTATATCAACCTGCACAGAAAACATTGTTATGATATAAACTGAATTATCTGGTCCATTCTTCCACTCACATCTGTGAGCTATGGAAGAGTATCTTCCCTCATAGTAGAACATCAATGATGGGATATCTAGACTATTCTTCTCAAGCAAGGAATAATAATTGTTCTGATTTCTGAGCCTGGACCATTCCCTATCCTGGGCCATTCCTCCGGCACTAAACAAAGTGCAACCTGGAGAGAATGAGTCTTCCCTAGGAAAGGTTTGTCCTTGATTGTTGAACCTGGACCATTCACCTATCTGGGCCATTCCTCTAGAACTAAAAAAAGTGAAACCTAGAGAGAATGAATCTTCCCTAGGGAATGACTATCCAGACCATTTCCTAAGGAAATGACTGTCCTGCACCAACCTCCAAAACAGACCATTCTTCGAAACTTCTCACAACTGTGAGCTTCGAAAGAATGATTGTCCGACGAGGCAGACCAGTCTTATTGACCATTACTAAGGGTGACCGTCAAGTAGAGATACTGTCCTAGACCATTCCCCATGTTAACCACAATGGGAAATCGTTGTCTATGGTACATTAGCAATCCATCGAACCATTTTCATTACGAAAATGAACATTCGATCTGGACCATTTTCCGAACTGGAAAATGCATGTTCGTCAGAATTCTCAAACCACTTTCCGAATTGGAAAGGAACTGCTCATCCTAGAACATTTTTTGAACTAAAAAATGATTGTCCATAAGTCAATAACACATCAGTGCTCCCTCCCAATCTGGGAGTCATCTCTTCCTTTTTCAATAGGGAAGTCATCTCCACGAGATCCATCTTGAGTACGCAAACTCTTTCATCTTGGACAGAGGCTTTACCAAAATGTCTGCTTATCTAATCATCCGTGGAGATATATATATTGGAGAACTACTTTCTCTTTTCTGGACTTCATTGAGGAGAATGTAATGCTTGATCTCAATGTAATTCGATCTTTTTGGAACACTGGTTTTCTCTGAAGGCTTCATATAGCTCTGATCATTTCAGTATATCATAGTTGAATTCAACTCCTTTGTTTTCTGCTAGCTCATAACATTGTGGCAAGGCTGAAACTGGAACATATCCATGTGGCACTTCTTCTCTCATCATGAGAGTTTGTCATGGATTAGCAATCCATCATCCTGGACTTCTGAGTAACCATTCTGACTTTTATCATAGAATATTTTCACCGCGCTTCTGCTATGCATGAGAATCTTTGCACCAAGTTGTTTGAGTCCATACAAAATATTATTTCATCTGCATACAAGGGTCTCTTTCTGGTATACCTCAAAGCCTCAAGGTTGCTCTACATATGCTCTTTGTTCAATTATTCTGGAGAACAACTTTTGCATTCATCTGATATCAATTCAAACCCATGGATATTGCAGACAATATAATGGCTCATGTAGAGGTATTTATGGTTTACTGGAACAATCAATCATTGTAGTCTTCTCCCTCCATCTGGGAGAACCTCTAGTTCTAGATCTCATAATGCTTACATTCATAAGTCTTTCATACACTGTTCTTCATCACAACTTTCAGTTCCTCTGCTTGATTGCTTTTAGTGAGTTCATATCAGGCTGGTAATATTGTGATTATCAATACAGTGACTGGTTGTTCTGGATTTTCCTTATTTCTTGGAATCTTCATGTTCTTCTTGATCTTTCTCTTTATCTCTTGGGTCCATGGAGTTTTCTATAGATTCCATGCTCTGAAGATTCCAACTTCTTCCTTTCATCATAAGATCATGGATGTGGATGGACATCCAGGGGTACTTTAAGGCTTCTTTTCGAATAAGGCTTCTTCTAAAATCAAACTGAACATGTACTTCTTTTCATGCCTTCTACCATGGATATATACTTCTTCATCTTCAATGGATCATAGGATTATCTCCCTCCTAATCCTTGTTTCATGTATGAGTGCATGTTTTCTTTTGGAAGTATATAATCAGCTCCCTCCATCTAACATAATCCACACTTCGGTCTGCATCCTTATTTCCTTCTGCAAGGTGTCATAAGTCTTTCTCCAGTTTCCTCTTGATTGTTGACTTCTTTTTGTCTTTACTTCTTCTAGATTTCTTCAAGATTGATTCTGAATTCAGCTTATCTTTCAGTTGTTACTTATGTAATAACTTCCACATGAATTGTTTGATGTACTTCATCCTTTCATGTGTATTGTATGACTTACAGTCATAATGATAGAAATCCTTATCTTGTTGTTTCTTCCATAGGTATAGTTTCTCTTTGAGCATATTATCTTCTAAGAAATAGATATGCAAGATATGTACAGAAAACATGGTATGTTCAAGAACTATGAAGAGTATTCTTACCTTGTCTTAGAAGAAGAAGTTTGTTTTATCCCGCTTGGTCTTCTTTGTAGGTTTTTCTTCGGCAATTGATGCTTTGTGTGTCTCCTTCCTTTTCTTTAGCTCGAGACAATGATTCTTGTAGTGACCATACTTTCGACAGTTGAAGCATTGTATTTTTGGCATATATTTCTCTTGATTTGGCTTCTTCCTTGAACCAAACTTCCTTTTATTCCTGAAATTCTTGAATCTTGTTGTGAAGGCTTGATCATAATACTTCTTTTGGGGTTTCTCTTTTGCACTGATCCTTGATTCTTCTTGAGCACAACAATTCCAAAGTTCTTCAAATGTAGGATACTCCTTCCTCATGTTCATTATTGCGACCAATGCATCCCATGTCTTGGGAAGACCATTGAGTACTATGTTTACCAATTCCTTCTTTGAAATGATCTCTTCAATAGCTTGTAGTTGATCTCTTAACTAAGATATTCTCATAAAGTATGATGTTATGCTATCATCATCATTCATCTTCATGTCACAGACCTCATTCTTCATATTCATTACTTGTCCAATGTTTCTGACTGAGAAGAGGTTTGTTAGGGCATCGTACATATCCTTCGATGAGTTAAGATGGGAGATGTATGGTATCAAGTGGTATTTTATAGAGTCCACTATGATAATCATGGCATTGATGTCACCGTCTTTGAACTTCTCCATAATTTCAACGTTCTACGATTCCTTCTCTTTTTCTTCTTTAAACTCTAGTTCCGCGATCTTTCCTTTCACGATATCCAACACTTTATTCTTGGCAAGGATGAGTTCAATCCTTGTTTTCCATGCTCTGAAGTTAGAAGCTCCATTTAACTTGTTTTCTAACTTCACAGAGTAAGTCATGGCTTCTTTGACTTGGTCAACCCTAGATTTGACCAAAAACTCAAAATTGACGTCTTGGCTCGCTGAGAGTACCAGGAGATGCGCTAGGATAGGGCGCACTAGTCTATCCGAAAATTAGTTCAATCCCTTCACTTAAGGTGCCTCAATGAGAGGGTTAGGGTTTTTGCAACTGCACCTGCTAGTAACCCTAGTGGCAGTGATTTAGTAACTTCTCCTGCTAGAAACCCTAGAGACAATTCTTCAACAAAATTAGTATCCTTATGTCTATGCTCCCTTCTAGGGTTAAAATGAATGAAGGAGGTGTGGGCCCATAACCTTTTAGAATGTGCTCATTTTACCATAGACAATATTACTATTGTCACCCAACCATAGTCCGAAGCCACCCTCCAAGCACCTTAACCTTGACAGAGAACCATTTCGGAAGCAAACCCTAGGCTAGATAGCCAAACAAAGGGGTGGCACACCTTTATCCAAGGATAGCGCACTAAGAAAGAGCTGATCAGAGAGTCCAAACCATAACCAAGAGATATTCCGAGCCAAAACCAAAATCTGCTAGCTGCAGCAGCTACAATGACAACTCTCCTCCAAACTTGGGCACAAACTAGCCAATTGCAGTGCGCACAAGTGTTGCTTCTGCAGTTCTGTGAATGCTTGCTAGAATGAAGACCGACCTCTTGTATTTATACTAAATATGGCAAACTGCTTGGGCCGACTTCTCATTATGTGTACTAATTCTTTAGTATATATTATTTCTTTTAGCCGACTTCTTAGGTTGGAGACTAATAACCTAATACAAGTCATTCCCTTGTCTTCTAGGGTTATTAACCAATCAATTAGGGTTCTTCTTTCTTTCTGGAATATTCTATTCTCGTTAGGTTTACATGTGGAGGTAAATACCTCCCGCAGCTACCATAATATCAACAATCCAAATATACCACCACAAAAGAGTTGGTGAAGGGTCTCAATACATCATCCATCAACCTCATGAAAGTGGTTGGTGCATTTGTTAAGCCGAAGGGCATGATCAACCATTCAAACAGACCTTCTTTCGATTTGAAATTTTTCTTCCATACATCAATTGGTTTGATGGGAACCTGGTGGAAGCTAGACTTAATTAGGTCAATCTTCCTGAAGAACTTTGCCCCCTTGAGTTGGTCAAGAAGGTCATCAATTATGGGAATTGGGTATCTATTCCTGATTGTGATTTTGTTTAATGTTTTGTAATCAATACAAAGTCACCAAGTCCCGTCCTTCTTCTGCACTAGTACAATTGGGCTTCTGCAAGGGGAGGATATGGGTCTGATGTGTCCCTTTTGAAGAAGCTCTTGGATATGATGCTTGATTTCATCATTTTCCATTAGCGAGCAATGATAGAATGGTCCATTAGGTAGAGGTGCACTGGGGATTAGATCAATTGGATGCTTGACTTGGCAGTGGGTCAGTACCTCAGTGGGTGAGGAGAAGATGTATTTGTACTCTTCCACGATCCCATACACTTGCTTCTACTACAAATAGAGGCTCTGTGTAGAGGCCATGGATGTGGCGGTGACCTTTTTCATATTGCGAGCACATATCACAAAGAATACGAACTTCCTGGTCTGTGAAATGACCTTACTGCATTGCTTAGTAGAGATTAAAGAAATAGCGGTAGGCAGCACTACATATGGTATCATGTACAATTGTCTACCAAAAGTAATAATAACATTGCGAGGTCTAGACTCATATACATCATGACACTTCCACAAATATGGTTGTCCTAAAAGAACATCACAAACTTCAAGGGGAGAAATATCACACAATAGCTCGTCTTTGAAAGGCTTAATGCCATAGGGATATGGGTGTGATGTCATCGGCAGTTCCAACCGCTTGACAACCTATGTTGAGATTAAGTTATTTTGACTTTCGCTATCGAAAATGAAGTGAAGTGGATCC
The DNA here is from genome assembly GCA_032191745.1 of Picea mariana. NCBI lineage: Eukaryota > Viridiplantae > Streptophyta > Pinopsida > Pinales > Pinaceae > Picea > Picea mariana. The sequence goes on along the minus strand of JASDQU011102124.1, from coordinate 47,226 downwards.
CCCTTTACCCACATCTATGAGTGAAAGAGGTGTTCCCCTTCCTCTGGTTCTTTTGGTTCGCTTGGCTGGAATTTGGTGGTAGCGAAAATGGAACTAACTTCAACGTTGATAATCTGCTTCCCTCCTTCTCGATTTGATTCGGACTTAGAATCAACCTATGACTCAGAAGCCTTAATATCGGCCACGAGTCACTGCTTGGATCGACATTCTTCGGTGTCGTGCCAAGGGATTTTATGGTATTCACACCATTTTCTCGTGTCCTTCTTCATCTTCTTATTACCCTTCTTGTGTTACGGCTTAGACTGGTTGTCCTAAGAGTGGCCATTTTTTCTTTTTCCCTTGTTCTGTGGGTTGGGTTCGCCTTTGCCATGCTTTGGTTGTGAGGAGTTTGTAGATCTAAACTCTCGCCTCTTCTACTTAAATTTCTACTCGATCTTGGCAACATATCTATAAGTCATACCCAATGAGGTGATGTATAGAAACTCCATTTATGTTTGAATGTATCTATTCAAAAAGCCATGGTATTTGAGCACCAGATGTTGCTCAGAGTCTTTGATACCTAATTTGGTGCCCAGGGTATGGAAAATATTGGTGAAATATGGTACTGTCTGGTCCTTTTCCTGACACAGGGTGGTCCATCTGGTGTAATGGTCCTTGTAGCTTCCAACAGGGTAGTACGATTCTTTAATGGCATCCTGAAAGGAATCCCATGTAGGGAAAACCACAAATATTGTAGATTCCTCTATGGCCCTTTTCTTAGAGTAAGTATCTCACGAGTCCTTAACATGGGGGATGGCCTTGAGGAATGCAAAAGTAATCTTTTCCCTATCGGAAAAGTTGTGGACCGAAAAATACCCTTCGAGAAGATTCAACCATTTATGCATACGCATCTATTAGTCCTTCAAATCATGGGATACCAAAACTTACTTGTACCTTGAAGGGGGTTGCATGGTCGCTTGATGAAGATGCTTCTTCTGTGGGCAACCACCGAAGGATCTGTGCAAATATTTCCATCATTTCATTTCTTTGTTGCACAAGGGCTTCCTCGAGAAACATCTTAAAAGGATCTCTTGCTCCATCATCTTTCTTTTCCTCACCCATGGTTGTTGTTGGTATCGGTGTGGTCGATCTTGCAAAGGATCGACTGGTTCGAGTCCCAACTTCTTGTACCCAGATCTTGTCATGGACATGAACAAAGAAAAATAAATGAAGAGAAGACCACTCTGATACCACTGATCTAGATTTAGGAGCGGAATGAACTAATTAACAAACCGAATACAATAAACACAGAGATATGGAGAAGAACACATATATCCAGTGAACAATTTCTTCTATTGAATAAATGAAATAGGTTGAAACTGTAAAACTGTAGAACTGAAACAACTTGCTCAAATGGTGGTAGCTATCTCTGAGAAGAGATGTGGCTACTACGTGCATTTGTCTAAGAAGAATGATTATAATGAGGCTCTAGAGTCCTTTTAAATATTACTCATGAATACCAAAACCCTATACATCTAAAAACCTAACCCTAGGAGGTGAAACGCCAAAATTCATGTGGGCCCCTATGGGTAAGTTGGTACCTCAACTTTCTAGGGTTGTAAATTTTTCATAATACCTCCATTTTAGGCATGTTATAGCCTGTTGGAAAGGTATTTTCGAGAAATACACATTACGCTATCAAAATCTGACTCTGTTTATAGTTTGATTGTGGAAATCCAAAAACAAATTGTTTAGGGCCCCAAAACGACCCTAGAAGTACAAAAAGATGTGTTGACATGAAAACATCCAAAATAAGCCATTTGGATTATGTGTGAGGCCACCAGTCTCCTCCTAGAAGATGTGTAGCGATTCAAACATCCACGAAAGTGTAGAACCCACAATTACAAAGAAGTATAGAAGAACGTGCTAAACTAAAAATTGTCAAGAGGAGCCAGTTGGAATAGGTGGGTGGCCACCAATATCCACCTGGATCATTTGACCTACCGAGTCAATTTTTCCTAACATTCCCCCCAGTTTCCCATGACCAAATCTAGCCAAACCTCCCTCAAAGTTAGGGTATCTAGGAATATTGCATGCTCCCCATTATCACCTAAGTCTATGTCTAGACTTACCAGTGAAATTTCAAAATCGGGGTACACATGCCTAACCAGGTCTTACAGTGATAATGCCCCTTTACATATATTTAAAAAAGTTGTCAACTCCACCTTAAAATTTTTATTTGAAACCTTTGTCTTGTCATTTATTTTACCAATCCTTGCGAGCTCCATCGACAATCCATCATAACGGTCCATGTTGGACATAGACCTAGTCAGGAGAAAAGGCTATTTTTGGGAAGAGCAACATGAAAGGAGGAAAGGACAGCTAGAAGGAAAAGCAACACATGTGAGGGAAGCAGGCGAGGCATGGATGCAAGGAATACCTAATGACACTAGGGTTAGGGTTTTTTCAATGTATTGTAATGGATGATGAGTCAACAATCTAAATAGGTAGTACTTAGAGGACGAAAGGAGAGGATCAAGGGACCAACCGAGAGAGNAAGAGAGTTGTAAGAAATGTACTATTTAGTAAGATGGTGAGCTAGAGAGGTAGTGAGCAACTCGATCCTGAGGGTTATATCATAGGCTGAGGATCCTGGTGCAATCTAGTCATCCTCACAGGGATCGAGGAGCCTATTGAAGATAGTAAGATCTAAGATTGTAAACATGCACAATGTGATATATTACTAAACATAATAAAGAGATTGAGAGCTAGATATTTGTGGACATACCCCAGGAGGGGGTGAACCATGGTAACACATGTGTTATGTGAATGAATGTATGCATCTTTATGGCTATTAAGTGATGAATGTTAGATAAATGAATTAACTAGTTAGATCTGGTATTTCACATGCATGAATAGAATAACTACTAGAATCATATGTTAGACTAAATAAATAAAGATTTCAAGATACAGTTGCAGATCTCCACTCATTCATGGGTTGCAAACACTTGAGTATTGCAGCCACCCATAGAGTTATCTCAGCTGAGACTGCGTAGTACACCATGTGTGTTGTGTTGCCTTATGGTCTACCAGAGGGGCCGATATTTTTAGAGGGATTTGTTGGGAGATTATTAAATATGAACTGGGATCAATCTATGATAGTAAGGTAGGACCAGAGATCCTAAGTAGACAAGTAGAAAAACCAACAAATGGTTTTGTTGCCAGTTGGTTGGAAAAAGATGGGCTTGAGTGAATGAGATTTGTGAAAGACGCATCAAAAGAGTGCTAGACCAGACGACAAGATGTTGAGAGAATGAGAATCTAAAAGGGGATGTTGAGACCATGGAATCCAATGAAGGAAGAGATATAGAGCTGGTTGAAAAAAAAGGAGTTGAAGTTTGCGTAGAAAGATAACAAAAATTTGAAGTTGACACCGCACAAATATCTGGACAAGTACGTATTCAGTGACTTACATGAAGTATTTTTCTATGATTTCCCACATGTGTTGAATGAGTGGATAAAAAGGTTTAAAGACAACCATCCTACAAATTGGATCAAACATCTAGAGTGGAATCCTTTAGAGATCGCACAGTTACAATAAGTTGATAATAAATTTATGTGTGCAGTAGATTTCTGGTTAGACAACATTGTTGCAGGATTTATCATAGAATTTGCAGTAGATACAGTGAAGTCTAACAATGTAGCAGAGAAAGAGTTTATGAAGGGACCTTGAGGTAGGTATATCAAATCACTATACACTTCTATTAAGATATTACTATATAGAAAAGGTGTAATGACAATGGCGTCAGACAGCTAAAATTCCCTGTGTGCATGGGGGGAGGGGGGAAGCACTGACAGGAGAAGGATAAATGGAGGAAGAAAGGGATAAAGGAAAGAAGGAGGAGCCCTTGGACCCAATTATGATGGACGAAGAACATATCAAGAGGATCATGGAAACAACTGGAAGAACGTGCATTGGAGTACCCTACCAATATAAGGTGAACACCAAGAAGAGAGTCATAGCTATGAGGGAGGGATTGGAAAGTGATGAAGAAGAGGTAGAGGATATTCAGGCTATGGAGAAAATTGAGGAAATCCTGTGTGAGACATATGAGAGGAAGACGAGAGGTCCAAAAGTGGGAATAAAAAGAAACACTCCTATCCATATCAGTGTCAGTGAGGAACCCATAAACCCATGTGCGACTAATACACCAAGAAGAACAACACCATTTAGACAACTGAATTTCGGGAGAAGGAAGACAGCTCGAAGTACATCTACACAAGGAACAACAACTGGGGGAGCCAATTCAGAAAGCATTATTCAAGTATCTACAACAAGCGAAGGTATTAGTTCAACATTTAGGATAACAGGACATGATCCCACCATCAGGTTACTAGAATTCAAAGGAGAGGCATCGGAGGACCTTGAGAAGCATTTTTTTATTTGTGAAAATATCTGGGAAGAGAAACATATCACAGATGAGGACGCTAAACTTGCACAGTTAGCTATCACACTAAGAGATCACGCACTGGATTGGTACACGAGTTTAGCTACAAACAACTCATTAGGAATAACCAGAACAATTGGAGATATCAAAAAGTTGTTGATAAATGAATTCCAGAAGCCTAGTTCAGAGGATTAATACATGAATTAGATGATAGAGATTAGACAGAAACCAGGAGAATTTGTATGGGAGATTGACTAGAGATTCAAACGAGTGAATGGAAAGCTAAAGTATGTCATGAAATATATGCAACATAGGCATTTGTTCGTTAATTCACTGCTACCACACTTTAAATACCCTTTGAGAAAAAGATAAGTTTCAAACACAGGTAGAGGCTCTACAGGCATCCCTACAACTGGAAGAGAACCAATATCAAAATACAGATCCATCCATAGAGGATCCGAAGGAGGATCTGAAGAAATTAACATTCCATCTAAACTAGAACAAAGGTAAGGACAAAAGAGAATTCGTTTGGTGTACCACATGTAGGATAGATCACGATAAGAACGAATTTCCAACATTTGCACAGTACATGGTAGAAGGAATGTCAAATCCGTTGCCAACAGGAGGAATATGGATTGAGATCTGTAAGAAGTAGGTGCACGATCCATATCACTGCCCAATGATGCAAAAGTAACAGACAATACCTAAGAGTTCATATTGCAACTTTTGCAAGTCAGTAGGACATGATGACAAAGTTTTCAAGAGCATGGACCTCATGAGGGAAAGAGCATCAGGTGATTATAGGGTGCAGGCATAAATGATGACTGGGAAAGTTGCACCACATTTTAACCAAGTAACAACCTCGTATAGCACTTTGCAGTTGTAGTATAACACTGTGCAACAACAGTATAACACTGCTCATTCATAGTGTAATACCATGCATCCACACTATAATCCCGTGCAATATAACCATGCGCCTCAGTACAATGAACCAAATAGAGATCAAGCTGGCTACATAGGTGAATGAAGAGGAAGAGGAGTCTTTGCAAGAGGCAGAGGACCAGTGGTATGCCACAACTATCAACAACTGGGACACTACGCAAGAGAATGTCCACTTCGACCTACGACATGTATGTATTGTTGCACATCAAATAATGATACATAAGAATGTCCTACACTATTGGGGAAGATCCGAGAAAAGATAAATCAGAACAATCAGAATGTTTAGTGGATTTTGGTTGAAGCAAGGGTGAAGGAAGAAACACCAACATAGTTACACGAGTAGGAGTTAAGATAGAAAACGACGTAGTAATACAAGATCCAACACAACACCAATGGGTGAAGAAGAATGTCGAACCAAAGAATCAGTTTGATGCGCAAAATGAAAAGGAGATATTCAAGCAGGCCAGACAAGAATTTGTGAAGCCATACATTGCATCGACATCAACTGCGCAACATAGTAAGGAAGTACCAACATACAAGATGCCTCCATCATTGGATCACACCAAAGAAGCAAAATCCCTGGGACAAGTAAGTATGATTAAGGGTTTTTTGGAATCCTGTGTTAAACTACTAAATGATCCATCATCTGTTAAAGTACTACAAAATATGATAGAAAGATGTATCATAGAGGAAGAAGGAAATCTAGAAAAGAAAACAGTTAATCATCTGCATACAAGGATAAGAACAAGCAGAGAATTCAGATTGAACGCTAACATTGGAGATTTCAACATGGGATATATTATACTGGATTTAAAATCCAACATAAATATATTACCCTAGAATACATGGCAATGTATGGGAGAACCCACATTAAGATATTCACCTATTCAACTGAAACCAACAAATCAACACCGAGTTCTACCAATTGGAAGACTAAAAGGGGCGACAGTAGATCTGGATGGAGTGCGCACTAAAGCTGATTTTGAAGTAATAGAGATAATGGATGGCACAACACCTTATCCAACATTTCTTGGCTTGGATTGGGCATTTGACAATCAGGACATAATCAACTTAAAGACGAGGAAGATAACATTTGAGTCAAGGGAATACAAAGTCATTGTGCCATTGGATCCATCAAAAGGGGAAAGGTTTGTAGAACCTACTTGCTTAGACCTGGAGGAAATTAACCAGTTGTACAGAACAATCGAGCGAGAATAATATTATGTGAACCCAACTGCAGATGGGGTAATCATTTGGAGAAGTATCATATCATGTGTGTCAAACTCAGATATAGTCTTAGAAAATTGGCAGTAGAGGTTACAGGAAGTCTCCACAAGAAGATGCACAAGAATAGATCGTGCAGTGAGATGGGTAGGTACGGATATAAGGGAACCTCCTAGCTTCCATGGGGTGAATGAATTAGAAGCATTCTTAACACGATACGAAGATAGAGTGTTAGAAAATCATAGGATCTTAGACCTAGATATAGCACTCAAGGCAACACCTACACGATGGTGGGGTGCACACAAAGAAGCATTCAAGGACTAGTACCAATGTAAGCGGTTACTGAGCATCAGGTTTGACATAAAATAGGAAAGCAACCTATTACAGAAATATGACATACAGGGGGCACCAACAGAACATCTGGAGAAGTGCAGAACATTATGGAGGATGACACCACCAGAGGAATGGGGGCTCAGGGTAACGATACAATTTTCCAAGTGTAATCTCTTTTGATTCTTCTGAATTGGTTCAACTCCTCGTGGGGAAGAGCATAAGGTCTTTCAAGGAATAGGTGTTCTACTCCCTCATGCTAGGGTGAGTTACTCATTTCGGGAGTACTCTTTGTATGTGGGTTTTCTTGAGAATGACTAGCCATGCAAGTGAGTTGTTTTGAATCTCTAGGCTATGCGAAATATATTATCAGAAATTTCATTAGCCATTCATTCATTCAGGCCCTCCTTCTAGCGCCAATTCTGTTGAGGGGTCCAATATCCCTTTAACTCAATAGTAGGAACCAAAACTGCCTTAGAGGCACAATTAAATTCTACAGTGTTTGATGGGTGGAATGGTTCTCCATATCTTTCGATGTAGCTAATTTATCGATGGGCTTTACTTAGTGATTGACGGGATATCATTTTTTGAAATTTCCTCCTTCAGATTAAATGTTCTCTTTTGTATTTTCTTTTATTACATGAGTCTGATAAAGTGAGGTTTGATGGTATAAACCAATTGATAGAAGGGATTCTTAACTACTGAAGAAGGTTGAGCCTAGGATAACCCTTATGCTCTAACATGCAGAAAACAATATTCAAACCTATTACAAGTCTATTAATAATACATTAACTTGTTGGTATTTCAACAGTGACTAAGATATAATTATTGAAAGAAAATACTCATGCAATAAGATGTGTGCAAGAAAAATAGTTTCATTAGCTCTACCATCAATCACACATTAACACAACGATTTTATTTTCATCATTTAGAACAAAAGAACTGTTAAAATATTGAAACATATAACTTATCAATAGATTCAAAAACTCTTACTCGTTACAACATCAACTACTGAAATAAAAGTTGGAAGTAGTTCCTCCTCAATCCAATCACATAACACCTTTGATTAAAAACAAAATTTTGTCCCTGGTTCTAAACATAACTTCTCAATTAAGGTTGCTCATAAATAATTCTTTACAATTCTCAAAAAGGGGGTATTTTCCCCAAAACCATCAACCCCTCCTAAAAGGTCAATACCCCTATTTATAAAGAATCACTAACTAAAAATGTCTTCTACAAGTTTGTGTTAAGTAAAACAAAAGATTGCCATGTGACGCTTGATCTCTTTGTTCTCTAGAAATCATCTCATGGTCCTACTAGAGTGGATGACTCTTCTCGTATTCTGACCACTTGACGAAGAGATCCTCCCATATTTTAGCATATGAGAATCTGTGTTGGTCCATTGGGGCTGAATGGGTTTATTTCACTTCTATTTCCCGTTCTCTATATTTGATGACTTTGGCACTTAAACGCTGAATAACTGCACGAGTCTTGATCGGATGTTCCATAAACTTCTATATTTTACCTGATGTCATGCTTTCCACCTGCACGATCTCTACTCCCCATGTTGAGTCATGTTCTTCATGTCATTTGACTATGTCATGCAAGTCAACAAAGTATTTGGGTGAGTCAAACTCTTGGAGGCCAATGTCTTTCATCTCTCGATTGATATTTTTCCAACTTCTTTCGCACTCGACCCACCTCTTTTGTATCTCTTGCTGAGGTTCTTGGGACATACTTACCCAGTATTCGACTGCTTTATTTATCTGAGAGATGCTGCTATCCATCAACACTCGAACGCCATGCTCCTTCTTGTCTCGACCCTTCTACACTACGTTGATGTAGTCATTTCGTTCTACATTTTGGTATGCCTTTTCATATCATCTCTCCACATCTTAGTGATTTCAACGAAGATAATACTTACCTTTTTGCATCATTTATTCAATTTGGGGTGTAGGTGCGGTTCTACAAAATCTGCCGCCAGATCTGCATTATGCTTAAGATTTAAATGCAGTCATAGGTTGGCAGTGCAGGCGCGGACTATCATGTGGTTCATCGACGATTTCAAATTCTTGTTATTCAATCAAAAAACTGAGTAGAAATATATGTGGAGTTAAATGTTAATTGACCTATTAAATGGTAGAATCCGATCTTATTTTGTACTGAAAACGTCCCATCATTCCATTAATTTAACAGTTGGATCGGGAGTCGACGCTTTTCTTTAGACAATTTTCGTTGATACCTCTTGGAAAAAACTCCGACGCCAATCCATCTTGTCGTACAACACTAATTTGGAAATGATGACTTGGAAGTGTGACTAGGACATGGGAAAACTTAAGGTGACTTGGGATGAAACTAGGTCGTACAAAATGCTACGCGACAAAGACACACGACGTTTGAGATTGGCATCTTCGTTTAATTGTGTTATTTAGAATCGGGGATTTTTATTAGAAAATCATTTTAACAACAGGTCCTACCTTGATGATGCCAAAAAAGTATCAAGGATCAACGATCGGATATAATTTTAAACAAGTGTTCCTGGATTACCCCCCCCGAAACTTGTTGATGATGAAAATGCATCAGGGATCAGTGATCGACGATGTATCAATGCAAAAATTTTCCTTGATTTAAATCTTTGATATTTCACCGACCCCGAACAAAAACATCAGTAATCATCTATCAGAGGTTCATCATGGCCCATGTCAATGTTTATCCCTCTCATATTTTGCCAACGCCGATGGCAAATCAACCATTTCTTGAATCTTCTTTGTGAACAACCAACACAAATATACTTCATTTTTTCCGATGTCGATGATACATCAGCGATAGGAGATTATTGTTACCATGTGGTCATTTTACTTGCTCGGATTTTTTCGATGCCAAACATAAGTGCGTGGGTCACAATTTTAGTTGCAGATTCTTAGTTAAAATGCCAAGTTATTTTAAGACACAAAGGTTTCACTTTGGTAGGTTCAATAAATCCATCCTGATCAATGATGAGACATGAAAATGAAATAGTGATCTCTCCACAACAGACTCAATTCAGAAAGAAGAACAAAAGAAAACAAGTGGTACACAAAAGAGAAAAAAAATTCATAAAATATTTTAGGGTGTGTTGAGCGCTCAACATGTCATAAGAGAGACTAACCTATGATGAACATGCCCCATCAATTTCTCTCAAATCCATCACGTTGTCATTGGGAGTATGTCAGAATATCAATGTGTATCTGTCGTAAGAGAGAAACTGTTAAGAACCAAATATCAATATAGCATAGAAAAACCTCAGAATAAGTACTCAACGCCTTGAAAAGAGAGAAATTTAGATAAAGCCTCTTCAAGGGGGGAACCTCCTTATGCCCACATAAATTTCTAATTACAAGATGATTCCAAATGAAAATGTCTCCTTGGTATATATAGGATACTAGGAGGTATAATTACAACTAATGGACTCAAGCCGACATAAATAAAATAACATTACTAATATAATATTCCCCAATTAAGGGGTAATGAGCCACTATTTAGGGCTTAACATGCCCCTCCCCTTGAGACAAGTGTCGTCCACAATGCTTGAGTAACTCTGGATGCTTCTGTATAAAATACTCATCTTCCCAAGTGGAATATTCATCCGGTAGTTTCCTCCATTTAATGAGATACTCTGAAATGGATTTATTCCTTAGCTGGAGAATTCTGGTGTCAGTGATGGCTTCAAGCTCCAATATGATTTTTCCTTCCTCTTCAAGTTCTGGAAATATAGTTTGAATTGGGTATTGTCACCTATAACCTTCTTTAAGCATGAAACATGGAAAACTGGGTGTACTCATGAAGATGCAGGCAACGCCAATTTGTATGCCATAGTACCAATCTTTTGCAACACCTTATAAGGGCCATAGTACTTTGGTGATAATTTATT
>JASDQU011102124.1:0-14487 GCA_032191745.1 Picea mariana | reverse complement strand
AAGATGATCACTGGGTTAAAGCAATGAATGATGAACTTGATCAGATTGAGAAAAACAATACGTGGGGGATGGTTCAAAGACCTGAAGGTAAAAACATCATTGGCTCCAAATGGATCTTTAAGAATAAGTTGAATGAGCAAGGACAAGTTATCAGGAAAAAAGCAAGGTTAGTCTGTAAAGGTTTTGCTCAGATAGAAGGAGTGGATTTTGGTGAAACATTTTCACCCGTAGCAAGATTAGAAGCTATCAAAATGTTTCTTTCCTATGCTTGTCATAAAAGGTTTAAAGTCTACCAACTGGATGTCAAGTAAGCCTTTCTAAATGGAGATTTAAGTGAAGAAGTCTATATGGAACAACCAGAGGGTTTCAAACTGTCTAATAACCCTGACTTAGTATGCAAGCTGAAGAAAGATTTATATGGTTTAAAACAAGCCCCTCGATCCTGGTATCACAGGCTGGATACATATCTCAAAGACAAAGGGTTCAAGAGAGGAACAACTGACATCAATCTATATATTAAAACAGAGGATAATAATTTGCTCATCATACTGGTCTATGTAGATGACATCATCTTTGGATGTAATAAGGATTCACTAATGCAATGGTTTGCTTCTGCCATGGAATCTGAATTTGAAATGTCTATGATAGGAGAACTGTCATTTTTTCTTGGTCTGCAAATTACTANTGTCATTTTTTCTTGGTCTGCAAATTACTCAGAGGCCCGAAGGGATGTTCATTTCTCAAGAAAAATATCTAAGAGAAATGCTGAAAAGGTTTCAAATGGAAGATTATAAACCTGTGGGTACAACTATGGTAACTGGATGTAAATTAAGCAAGGATGATGATTCACCTGATGTTGATCAAAGCTCATATCGATCAATGATAGGAAGCCTATTGTACATCATAGCATCTCGCCTAGACATAATGCATGTTGTAGGAATGGTAGGAAGATATTAAGCTGCACCTAAACAGAGTCATTTTTAAGATGTCAAAAGGATATTTAGGTATTTGAAAGAAACAATGACTTATGGTCTGTGGTATCCCAGAAATCAAAATCTTCAGCTAATTTCTTATTCAGATGCAGATTGGGAAAACTGTGTTGATGAGAGAAAAAGCACCAGTGGAGGAGCATTCTTCCTAGGTGACTCCCTAGTAGCCTGGCTTAGTAAAAATCAAGGTTCCATTTCTTTATCAACCACAGAGGCAGAGTACATTGCTGCTGCTACTTGTTTCACTCAGGTATTATGGATGATTCAAACACTTGCAGACTCGGAGGTAAAATACACTGCACCGATCCCAATTCATTGTGATAACACCAGTTCCATCAGTGTGTCTAAAAATCATGTATTCCACTCCAAGACCAAGCATATTCCCATAAAATATCATTTTCTAAGAGAGAAGGTCTCCAATCAGATTGTTCAGGTCCATTACATTCCAACCACAAAACAAATTGCAGACATTTTTACTAAACCTCTACCCAAGACACCATTTAAATATCTTAGACATAAGCTGGGTGTTATCCCGTCTCACATGTAAGAGAGTCCATTCTGTTAGGGGGAGTCCTGTATTGGTTGCATATCTGATACCTCCTAAAATTAATGCAACAACTCAGGGGGGTGAGTGTTTTCTTTGACATTGATGTCAAAGGGGGAGAAAAGGAGTTGTCCGGATCGGATGCTACAGTTGGAGGTCCAAACAGATTAGTGCAGTCGTTCAGGGTTGCCATCAATGCCAAAGGGGGAGATTGTTGGAAGGTTTACAGTTGGGAGTAATCTTTTCATTGATGGAAAGAACAACGATGGAAAAGATCATCATGATCAGCAGCGCAGTGATAATGGAAGAGTAAACTCCATTTTAGAATTTCGGATACCGGGAGATGAAGTGTCGAAACACTTCACCACCAAAGTGGAAAAATCGCGAAGTGACGAAATTACAAGGTGGACGAAATCGCGAAGGTGGATGAAATCGCGAAGCAACGAAATCGTGAAGTGGCAAAATCGCGAGAAGATCTGGGCCGTAGGATCTGGGGTATATACAAAGTCTCAATAGCCGTTAGATATGGTGAAGCTGCAAGATAGACAAGTCCAAGAGTCATCCAACTCCCCAGAACTATGAAGGAATCCTGGCCATCCATCGAGGACATTCATGGACCGTTGATCAAGAGGACGCGTGGCGGAAGATCATCATGTTGCTGACTGGAAATTCAAAGGAACGGGGTTCCCTAACTTCTCGAATTTGCAATATGCGAAATCGAGAAATAATCTCAACTGTTAGATCGAGGCCTAATATGTACCGTTGATCAGGCACAATGAAGGCTCATGGAGTTGTGAAGTATCGATAAAATATTGACCGTTGATCCAAGAGGGACACGTGGCAGAAGATCAGAGTATGTCAAAGCTCCATCTCAGAGTTTCGCATATCGTGACTTGAAGTGATGAGAACCTCCATCACGGGAATCGTGAGATGCGAACTCATGATAAGATTTGTACCATCAGATCACCAAGGTTTCTGGACCATTGATCTAAGCTCCATCTTGGAGATTCGCCTATCGCGAATTGGAGTGACATGAACCTCCATCTAAGGAACCACAAGATGTGAATTCACGATAAGATATGGACCGTCAATTCACCAAGAACATGGAGCGTCGATCTGAGCTCCATCTCGGAGTTTCGCCTATCGCGACTTGGAGTGACGAGAACCTCCATCTAAGGAACAAGAAGATGCAAGATCGTGATAAGATTTGGACCATCGAATCTATGGATATTTCAACCATCAATTAGACTCGATGAAGTTTATAAACTCGCAAAATATGAAGCACCTTTTTGGCACAGCCTATGGTGACTGTCGGTGGTCATGAGAAGGGAAGGAGTCAGTTCAGATAAGCTCCATTTTGGGGTTTCGGGGATTGTGAATTGGAGAGTCCATATGCCTCATCTCCATATTCACGAAATGAGAAATCACGAAAGCGCTTTATGCATAAGCGCGTGGTCTCAGTCGGTGGTCACACGATTGAAGAGATGAAGAGAAGAGTACGTGCAAACAAGATTCCTTTCGATGTTTTGGGAATCACGACTTGGAAAGTTGAGAAACTTCACAATGGAATTAACGAAAAGGTGAAATGTGAAATCGTGAAAAGCATGTTATTTACAAGCGCTTGGTCATAGCCATGGTCATATAAAGGAAGGATCCACTGCAGAAAATCTTTGTTTCGGAGTTTCAGAACTTGTGACATGGAGACTCAAGATGTCTCATCGCAAAATCTCCGAATTGCGAAAGTGGGAAATGGGTAAATAATGCAAGAACTCATTAGAGTTAATACAACCATGGAGGTGAACATGAGCACGATCGGAGGGCTAATGTTGATCCTCAAAGTGTAACTGCTAGAAACCATTGATGGTTTCTATTAGAGGATGCGAAGAGACTTCTGTGTGATTTCCAGAGGAGCTGAAGATTTACATGGAATCTGCCAGTGGAATGAAGACGATTCGTGGAGGAAATTGACAGCTAGATGAGGGTTGGAGCTCGCAACTGAAATAGAAAGGATGAGAACGAATTTAACAGAGAGGACGAAGAGTCTCAACTTCCAGAGAGAAAAAGGAATCTCGGCATAACACCCAGTGATGATAGACACAGAGGTTGAACTGCTAGGGAAGATGAAGAGTCGTAATGATGATCACTCAGAGCACTTGAGATGTGGAGGAGATTGGCGCGGTATGAGCATGTGAAGGAAAGGAGAATATTTCATGCACAAGATGCACATAAGCTATATATACATGGTACAGAGAAGAGATGGGGTTGTTGTTGGAGTTGTTGGACTTGTTGTTGTTGACGGTGATAAATGCGTGAAGGAGGAGGGAAGTGCAGCAACTGAATTGAAAAGAAGAGGAACTGTGCAGTGAATGGACATGGCGCACAGAGCATAAAAGGCAGAAGAACATACAATGCAAGTCAGGTGTGCAGGAAGGAAGTGAGGTAGAGAAAGCAACGAAATGTAGTAGAACAGTGATGAGACTGGTAAGTTGTTATTGAACACTATATCACTGTAATAGGTTTCAGTATTTCATATTCATAATCCAAGGTGGTAGGGAGGTGCTAGGGAGGACTGTTGTCCTCAGAGGTTCAAGGGGGTTCTTGAACACAGGGAGTTTTAGCTTCCTTCTAGTCGGTACTAGAGAAACCATGGATTTGGTGCTAGAGAAACTAGGGAGTTGGTGCTTCCTTCTAGTGGGTGCTAGAGAAAAATAGAGAGTTGGTGCTCTTAGCAAGTTGCATCTTGCAAAACAGAGGTTGTATCCTCACAATGAGTTGGTGCTCATATGTATGATAATGTAAAGAATGTAAATAACACTTATCATATAAAAAAGAAGAGGTTTTACCCTGTATGGGTTTCCTTGGGAAATATCTATCTCTGTGTTTCTCATATATGTGACTGATGCTGAGTGTGCCATTGTTTATTGCGATCATCATTGAGTGCCTTATAAATATTTTAAAAGAAACATAATTGTTTAAGCTCGGTGACAACTGATTCACCCCCCCTCTCAGTTGTCCAACATGATCGTTTCATGGTTTCAAGGTATTGTTCATGACATGTGAGGCTAATAAGGTTCAATTAGGGAAAGGCCCTTATTCCCCCCTTTGACCATGTTTAGGCCTAAGACATGTTTCTATTGCACAAAAATTGTTCATGGTGCTTGTCTCCCACTAAGAGGGCTGGAAACAATCCTTACAAAGGACTTGAATATTGATTCGGGGACTTGTTCATTATTCTTTATCCAAAGAATATTCAAAAATATCCTAAGGAACTTTAGGGCTTCAACCCCTTGTTCCCCCCTTAACCATGTTTAATCCTCGATACCCATTTCCACTTCACATAACCTACTCATGGAACCCATACCCTACTTTGATGCAAAATAACCCTAACCATCTCTTTGAGAACCATTCCTAGTGTGGACTCAAGACACATTCTTATTTAGGGTCTATGTTATGGTTTAATCAGGTGACTTGTATCTCTCTAGTAGGATAAAAATGCCTTACAAGGGTCTTGTCTAGTGGTTCAAGGATGAACTCATGGGGTTATAGAATGAAAAGATTCATTAGTTGTAGGTGTTGTTCATGGAACTTAGGTCGGAGAAGATTCATTTATGAAATAAGGCTCTTATCATCCTCCCCTAACCTTGGTTATACCTTGAGATCCAGTCTTGGTTCACATGTGACCTAGTCATGGCACCCATATCCCACTTAGATGTGAATAAAACCCTACATATGTCATATATGGTGGTACAAGTACTCTTTCATGGTGCTTGAGTGCGAGAAGTAAGGTTTAGGGATAGAGCATTTTTTTCCCTCCCTAAACTATGGTTAAGGAACCAATACCCATCCATGATGTTGAATACCTTGTAATGGCACCCAGATTCAACTAGGATTCCAAAAACTCCTTGGGGAAGGCTCRTGGASCACAATTTTTATGTGTTTTTYRTGGTGCTTTATCTAGAGAAKGTTCAATTAGGGCTTAAGGCCCTTATTTCTCCCCTTGAATATGTTTAGGGTTTGACACCCATTTCCAGTTCATAAAACCTAATCATGGTGCATGCATCCCACTTAGAGGCCCACAATGAATTCAGAAAAAGGACTTGTGTGTTGTTTTGAATTGTTCAAATGCATTAAACCCAAGGAGATTCAAAAACATGTCGAGGAATTTTTTTTCCTTCCTCGGCCATGATCAATTCCCCACAACCCATCCTCAGTGCATAAAACCTCATAATGACATTCATGAACAACTCTAATGCCAAATACCCCCTAGAGAGTGCATGTGTTGTGGTTTGCATGTGTTGTTCATGGTGATTGAGCCTAAAAATATATGTTTAGGGCCTAAGGACCAATGCTTTCCTCCCATAACCATGGTGATTGAGCTCAAGAAGTTTCCTTTGTTGTTTAAGCTCCTTCTTTCCCACTTGACCATGATTAGGCCTTGAGACCTATTTCCACTACACATAACCTATTCACGACACTTATATTTCACTTGGATGGTAATGAACCCTAACAATGGTCCTAAGAACCATTATTAGTTTCGGCCCACGACATATTTATTTTTAGGGCCTATGTTTTGGTTCAATCATGGTACCTATATCTCTTTAGTAAGATAGAGATGCCCTATAGGGGTCCCATGTGGTGGTTCAAGTATACATTCGTGGAATTATATCACTATAAGATTTCATGTGTTGTATATGTTATTTATTATGCTTGAGATTGAGAAGCTTCATTCAATTCATAAGGATCTTGTTATCCACCCCTCACCTTTATTAGATATTGAGACCTATTCTTGTTTCACAATTAACCTAGTCATGGCGGCCATATCCCACTTGGAGGTGAAAGATAGCCTACAAAGGTCATATTTGTTGGTTTGAGGACATATCTATGATGGTTGGGCCTGAGAATCAAGTATTATCCCTAAAGTCTCTTGTTTCCTTCCCTCAACCATGGTCAAGGACTTGAGACCCATTCATGATTCCTAAGACCTTTTAATGGAACCCATATTCAACTCAAATGATAAATACTCTATGGATAGAGCTCGTGTCACAATTTTTAGGGGTGTTGATCATGGTGCATTAGCGTAATGGGGATTAAGTCCATTTTTTTCCCAATTGACAATGTTTATGCCTTGACACCTATTTCTAGTGCACAAATCCTAGTCATGGTGCATGTATCCTAGTCGAAGGCTTGCAAAGAACCCTTACATAGAACTTGCGTGTTGGTTCAAGGACTCATTCAAGGTTCTCAAGCTTGAGAAGATTCAAAAATATCTTGAGGAAATTGTTTTCCTTTCTCGACCATGGTTAAGGCCTTGTGACCCATCATTGGTGCGCAAAACTTTGTAATAGCATCCATATCCAAATTCAATGCCAAAGATGCCCTAGAGAAGGCTTATGTTATAGTTTATAGGTATTGCTCATGGAAATTGAGCCCAAGAAGGTATGTTTAGGGACTAAGGTTCAAGTGTTTTCCTCCCCTAACCATGGTGCTTGAGCTCGTGAAGGTTATTTTAGGGCTTAAACCCCTTGTTTCCTTTGCTAATCGTGTTTAAGAATCAAGAACCATTTGTTTATATATAGAGGAACACATTTGTTCTTAATGTGTGCACTTTAGTGTGCATGTGATTTTATAACATAGTATGTGGAGGGAAACATGGAGGCATTCATGGGGCATGCATGGAGGTTTATCAAGGGACAAAAAAATTCAAATAGGATCATGTGCACATTTCTAGAGAGCATGCACATTCTTAAAATGTTCAAAGAGCACACATTCCCATTGCAATGATTTTAGTAAGCAGCTTCTTACACTTGCCCATTAATGGAATAAAATCCAACCTCTAAGAGGAGAATGAGATAGGGGGTATTGCTCTTAGTTTTGAGATTATAAACTATAAATTGCTTTTAGATTTGCTCAATTTTTTCTTTGAGCTTCTCTATAAATGTTGCAACCCCAAATCTTAACATCCAAAAACTCACTTCCTTTATGTTGTTCTCAAAACTCCATTAACCATTTTATCCACACTATAAGCTTATGATGCAAAGCAAGTTGAGACACTTTGGAGTAAATGATCATAACCTCAATCTTATCAATATTCATTGACATACCATCATCCTTAATCTTATCAATATTCATTTACATACGATCATCCTTAAAAAAGAAATATTTGAGAATTCTTAATTTCTTTTGTACTTCTTATCTTAAAAAACAATAACATTAACACTAAGAAGAGTCGGCGATGATTATTTAACCTAAAGTAATACTTCTACATATCTTCTAACATAAACATTAATTTAAATTTCTGCTGGAACATGAATCATGACTGCTGGAACATGAATCATCACAGTCAATACTAATGCTCCTACTTGTGCTCTCAATGGAATCCAGGTTGGATCCATCATCTACAATGAATTCCAACTCCTGTGCAACCTCAACCATGGTGGGTCTAGCATCTCTATCAAATGCTAAACATCTGAATGCAAGTTCAACAACTCTGTGAACAGCTGCTCTGATCTTGGTATCTTTGTCGACTTCTAGGAACAGATCAATGATTTCATCAACGCAACCTTCCCCAATTTTTTTAACTGCAAGGAATGCTAGATTGGTCTCCATGTCCTTACGGGAGAAATCCACTACTTTCAGTGCAGTTATGATCTCTACCAACACCACCCCGAAGCTGTAAACATTACTCTTATCAGTGAGGTGGAAATTCTCATGATATTGTGGATCTAGATACCCAGGAGTACCCTGAGGTGCAGTTGAAATGTGAGAGGATTCTGTTAGAACGAGCCTGCACACTCTGAAATCTGCAACCTTGGCGTTGAAACCATAATCAAGCAGAATGTTGTCGGATTTTACGTCCCTGTGATAAATTGGAGGATTTAGGGCCGAATGAAGGTAAGCTAGAGTGTGGGCAGTTTCTGCCACTATTATCACTCTTGTCCTCCATGGAAGACCTTCACCTCTTTCCTTCTGTAAATGCTGTGAAAGTGTACCATTGGGCATAAATTCATAGACAAGAATGGGTTTTCTTTTCTCAAGGCAGCAGCCTAATAGTCTAACCAAATTGGGGTGATCTACACTTGACAGAAGCTTGATTTCGTTCAGTACCTGTTCCATTCCTTGGGTATCTCTATGCCTTATCTTCTTCACTGCAACAACACTTTCGCCGAGCATCTTTCCTTCATAAAATGTTCTGAAACCTCCTGCACCCATAAGTTCTTTATCGGAGAAGCCTTTTGTGGCTATTCCCATTTCCCTATACGTATACACTGGAATACTTGTTGGACTGCCAGGGGCAGACAAAAACAATTTTGTTCTTTTCCTTGTTTTGAATGCGCAATGGGACTAGTAACAGATGTAGAGAAGGAAGATTCCCACCACTGTTAGAAAATAATGGAGAAAATCAAGTAATGTTGTTACAAGTAGATTCACTGGCAGTTCAGATCCGTTTATATCGGAGTCTGTTAAACCTACTCTTCTGATATATATGTAATGATTTCTTCAATAGAATATTATTGAGATTGTTGTGTTGTGTTGTATGTTCTATCTGTTAGAAATCCATGTTTTCTTATTATGGTATCAGAGCCTAGCTGAGCTTAATCCCTCACGGGAGTGCCCAGGAAGATGGAATAATTGAATGTCAAATCTGTGTACAGAGGTTAACGTAGGTGTCTGAAGTTTTTCGTGTGTATTAAATTATAGGATATTGTTGCGTGTGCTGATTTCGTGACAGATCTAATTTCCAGCGTGCGAGAGGGAGGCTGCGATCACTGAAGAATCAAATTGTCGGTATTAATGTAAAATTGAATTTATTGTTGAGCCAATTCACTGGAATTGTCATTATTACTTGATGTCGTTCAACATACAGTGAACTTCTATTTGCCAGTAAGAGGAGCCACGTCCACTATAAAAGGAAAATTGATGCCTGTAATCACCAGAGGAGCCACGTCCATAGATCTGATTTCCAGACTCAGTGTCGCCCAAGATCCACAGAGGAAGAAGGGTCTCAAGGAGGAGCCTGTCGTGTATTTCTGCCATGTGGAGATCAGAGAAGTTGTTGCTTAAGACTATAGTAGGGAGTCACTACTAGTTGATCGCTGTCAAGGAGGACACTATTGAAGAGCTGACCTGCTGGAGGAGGATATGGAGTTGCTGTATAAATTTTCTGAACTATTAAAACTTGCAGATCATAAATTGCATGTTGCATAATTTTCTCTTCATCCAGGTTTCAAAGTTCATCTCGAAGACCGTTGTTCCATATCCATTGTAACTACAGTTGAATTAGTTGTTTTGTTGGTTATTTTAGTTTGGAGTGTTGTGTAAATTTTAAAGAACCAATTATTGAACAGATTTACACAATTGAAAATAGCGGTTCTCGACGTTCGCCGAGAGAATGTATTGCTAATTTGATTTTGAGAACCTGTTATATGTTGTAGACTCTTGTTGTACTTTGGTTCTCCAAGATTGACAATTACAGGTTACCGAGTTTAAAGTTTTGTGTGTAAGTGTTTATGTAAAAATAAGAACTTGTATTTTGATGCAAGCTGGTAGCCCCAGTGTCAAGTACATTGTTTTTATTGGAAGTCACCTTGTGTAAAGGAATGTTGAGGACATTCTGTATCCAAAATTTTCTTCTAGATACTAAAGGATAGCCGAAAGAAAAAATCCGACAGATGAAGGCAAGTTCATAGAATGCATCAATAATTGTCAACTTTTATCACGGAAGCCTCAATGAGCCAAGTTGTCAAATTGTCCAGTATACAAGTGCAAGAAATATGGTCAGAGGCGTTTTTACTTTAAATGTGTCGATGGAAAGCTCGAAGAAGAGGAAGAAGAAAGAGCGGAAGCCATGTGATTGCAGAGTGAGTTTCAGTGCTAAGGAAGACCAGATCAGACAGACAGACGAAAGTTCTAGTGTTGTAATCTTTTGTGTTGTATTGTAATTTGTAATGTAAGCATTAAAGGTGTGGTAGAAAATCAATTTCTCCATTAAGGGGTAGTGTTATAAAATAATGGAGAAAATCAAGTAATGTTGTTACAAGTAGATTCACCGGTAGTTCAGATCCGTTTATATCGGAGTCTGTTAAACCTACTCTTCTGATATATATGTAATGATTTCTTCAATAGAATATTATTGAGATTGTTGTGTTGTGTTGTATGTTCTATCTGTTATCAATCCATGTTTTCTTATTAACCACCGTAGCGCTTCCTGCAATGACCGCTGAATATAAAACCAAAGAGAAAGTCAAACCAAAATGAACGAGACCTATGATAGCTTCATGCAATCCCCAATTCCAATTTCGACATAAGTAACAATTTCCCAAATTTGAACGATGGTTTGTTAGGTAAAGCATGATAACACAAGTTATACTTCAAACAATTTCCCGAGTTAACAATTTCCCAAGTTTGAATGTTAATTTGTTGTGTAAAACATACATAACACAATTTACAAACTCTATAGCAAAAACTACATACATAACATGTTATAAATTCTATATTTTATAGTAGAGACACCTACCAACTCACAAGTCATATGGATTCTTTGGAATTTCTATCACACTCAAGAGTATTCATAATATCACATGGAAAGACCAAAATGTAGAAATATGTGGAAAAGGATTTAAAATTTGAGCAAATTCTTCCATCAATGTAGAAATATGTCTCTTTTCAGAAACGACAATAAAAATGGATTCGAAGTTAATTAAAAGTTTTGTGGAACTTACAGCATATTACAATGAGCGCTTTTGAGTGTTTTCCACGGTTTAGAGACAGGTCTCCAGACGTCCTACTGGCTGATACTGGAACAAGAATGGATTATCGATTAGAAAACAACTATATGCATTATGGATATCGATTAGAAAACATCTATATGGATTATCGATTGGAAAACTAATAAAAATGAATGTTAAAACCATGGCATTTCTTTACCTTTATGAAATCCGAAACCCTCTGAAAATCCATCTCCTTCAAAGCCTTGATTGCAGTAGCATCTATGTACCGTTTCATTATTGTTGTTGGGGTTCTGGAATTGAGAACATTCATCATGGGATGAACAGGAATTTGGGAGGCATGTACCGTTCACCCACCAACCCAGTTCAACCTTATCCACGTCAAAACTGAAGGAACCATTATAGGCATTCCTGTGAGAGATCAAGTTGTTGAGAAAGTATTTGCACGTAGAAGTATCAAGAGACTTCCAAGGAAACCATTCAGAAGTATTTGACATCAAACATGTAATCGGAGCCGAAACATTCGTGCTGCAGTTTTCTCTACCATCATAATATTTGGATCCAATTCTTCTTAAATCCGTAATATTGAAATTGATGTCATACTCTGTGCAGTTCCCGCTTAACAACAATACATTCCGACTTGTGAGGCCAAATTGTGGTTTGAAAATTGATAGGATATATGCATCCTGATCGTAGCATTTGAGTTTGTTGTTTTCACTTCGCCACGGCTAAATGATAATGATGGAATTAGTAAAATCCAGAACCTGAAATCCTTTCAAATATAAATTACCATTTTTGGAGAAATTCCTATCAAGCATGTATGGACATCCGCGGCTGAAGCCAAATGGATATTCCACAGTTCTTGAACCACAGGTTCGGTTGCAAGGAATTTTGGCATCGCCGAACATGGCGATCCTGTGTAGAAATAGCATCAGGAAGGATAAAACAAATGGTTGGAATTCTCCTTGATTTGATTTCATTGGTCTCGAAAAACCTTTCGAGCATAGAAATAATTGATGAAGCAGTGTCCTGTTTTCCTTAAAATAAATTTTCTTTTTGTAATATTTCGTAAAACCTCTCCTTGGTACCTTCAAAGGAAAGTATGGAAATAATAATGCAAATTCAATTTTACATGGCAGAAATGTCACAATAGCCTTCGGAGATCTCCTGCAAAAGTTTGTACAGAGTCATTTCAGACATGAAATGTTAAGATTGCAGGAGTTTAAATATTATATAACAGTACATGGTTTCGGGCAAATATTGATACAAAACTGATCAATTTCACCAATTATCCGCCTCACGGATCTGGCGAGAATTCAATACACGAAACCTTTCCAAATTAACTAAAGTGCATGTTATTATGCAGAACCTGAAGACTTATAATCTTGATGGATACAGTTTAGTAGAACACAAAGCCTAATGGAATCTATGCTGAAATGACGACAATTTATACAACTATTTATAAAGGATGGAATATACAATTACAACAATTTATACAACTATTCATCCAGAACATTTGAGCTGAAACGTGAGAGAAGTAGGCCAAATGTACAAATTAAATGTAACAAGAAAATGATAACAAGCCTTTCCAGTTAAGCGCAAGTGAAAAATGGCTTTCAAACACAACAACATTCGGCAATTTTAAAGACGCTAAACCTATAAACTGCAAATAGATGAAATTATGTGGCTATTAACAACGTTTCCAAGATATTGCTCAATTTCCAGGGAGGAACAAAATGAAAAAAGTCTACTTGTCTGACTCGTTGAAAATGTCAGAAAACGAGAAGTCAGAAAAGATTACGCGTAGTCCTCTAACGTGTCCACTTTTAGTTTGACGACAGGTGTACTACCGATTGATTAGAAGGAAAAATCAACGTTGTAATCTAAACGTTCTACTAAAATATAAAATATGTTTTTATCTATAGTTATATTTATGGGAAAATTTATCTGTAGATGATAAATTGAAGATTTTATTACGCCGAAAGGCATATACCTATTGACAATGGGCAGAATTAATCACCTTTTAATCATAAATTTCAATCCTAGGGTTGGCAATTGAAGATGATGGCATATTCTTCGTCGTCCTCTCTAATCAATGGATGAGATTTTAATAAATTAACTTCTGCTCATTTATAAAGACGTCCGTTTATGTGATTACTTTTTTACATTTACTAAATCAGATTAAAAAATTAGTTGCTCACCACCAGATTGCCACGTTCAGTGATTAAGAGATAATCTATTAAGCTGGCCACAATTTACTAAATTATTGTTACTGGGCGGATACGTATGGCTGTGTGGGTATTGGATGCCAATTAATTTTTTTTACGCGCAGTCATTTTTTTTACCACTGCGGATGTTTATGGCCGCGTGGATGTGAACTGAAGCGTTTCCACTGTGGATGTTTATGGCTGCGTGGATGAATGCAGGTGGACAACGCGTGTGAGATTGGCATGGTGAATGCAAGCAGACAACGCGCATGGAGAAGAAGCTTGTTTATGGCCGCGTGGATGAATGCAGGTGGACAGCGCGCGTGAGATTGGCATGGTGAATGCAAGCGGACAACGCGCGTCAATGGTTGATATGAATAAATCTTAAAATATGAAGAATATGAAACTGTTGACGATACCATAAGCCGATCGACGTATATTCTTAGCGGTTATCGACGAAGAAAAATTGTTAGGGTTATTTTAATATTTTAGGGTTTATTAGGATTAGGGTTATATTGATTATTTGATTAATATATTATTAAATTATATTAAGAAAAACATTATATAATTAATTATTAATATTTGATTACAATATATGAAATATATGAAATGAAACTTTGTTATATAAAATAAATTTTGATTACATTTATTATATTTAAAAAATAAAATATTAATATATTATTATATTATATAAAAAATAATATCAATATTAATTATAATTATTAAAGGTTGTTTACTATTATATGGAGAAAATCACTTTTTTATATCAAGAAAAAATACAATATATTTATTATTTGATTAAGAAAGACATTAATATTTGATTAAGATTATTATATAAAAAAACACATTATTATATTAAGAAAAAACATTATATTTATCACTTATTACAAAAAATGTTAATACATAGCATCAAGAAAATATCACATATTATATAAGAAAAAGGTATCGTGATTGCATTTATTGTATCAATAAAAAAAAATATTATATAAACAAAAAAATAATAATATAAGAAATTTTGAATA
>JASDQU011102123.1:56837-76766 GCA_032191745.1 Picea mariana | reverse complement strand
GGTGCCCACCACAATCTCCTGCATGAAAATATTTAATAACTTTGCCAGCTTCGTCTTTTAACAAGCAATTAAGCAAAACACCACCAGGATCTTTCCAATAGAGATTGCTTTCTAGAATACAAAATTTCAATGCTTTCAATTTAATAAATCTGGCTTTGGTTTTAGTCAAACCAGGAAGAGCTTGTAAATTTTGGAGTACAAAATGAGGTCTGCGTACCAAGGGGAGTTTAAGAATACCTCTTTTATGTTTGGAGTCGCCTGCTCTTCCGGTCCGTCAACTGCAGCCAAAAAATTAATATCTAGAGCATGAAAATTAGACTCAGCCATTAGTTTGGCCAAACCCTGTCCTTTGATCAGTTTAGTAGGTTTTATTTCAATGTCGTACTCCAAAATAACCGCAATCCATTTTCCTCTTCTATCATCTGGATTATCCTGGGTCAGGATATCCTTAACCACTTCCTTTGGAACGTATGCAATCGTGTGAGAATGGAGAATATAGACTCTAAATTCTTTTATGGCTTTCACCAGAGAGAAATCTTGTTTCTCCATTATATTATAGTTCAAAGCAACATCTCTCAAAGATTTTCTTAAAAACACTATTGGTTGTTCGTACCCTTCACTGTTTTTCTACAATAGCACTATTTCTCTGGTGTGTTCAGATGTAAAGGAGAAAAGGTAAAAGTCTTTGGTATAATTTGGGTTGATCAGAACTGGGGCTTGGGTGAGCGCATGTTTCACCTGCTCAAATGACTATTTGGACTCGGCGTTCCATTTGATTTTTGTGTCTTTTTTCAACATATTAGTGATGTTCCTGAGAAGTTCGGCCAAGTTTGGTATGAACATTCTAAGGAAAATTATTTTTCCAATGAAAGATTGCAGTTCTTTGGTATTCCTAGGGTGTTCCACCTTCTGGATGGATTCTATCCTACTGGGATCTATTTTAATTCTGTCTTTCGAGATTGTATGTCCCAATAGTTTACCTTCCTCTAACCCAAAAAGTATTTTCTTAGGATTCAATGAAATCCCAAATTTCCTGCACTTCTCAAACACACGTATGAGGTGGAGCAAGTGTTCCTCGTCAGATTTGTAGACAGTCACGTTGTCCAGATAAATGACTATAAATCTTCTAGTCTCGTCCACAAAATCAATGTCCATTTCCCTTTGAAATGTAGCCCCAACATTCATTAGGCCAAAATGCATCTTCACGTACATGAAGTTTCCCTAGGGTGTGGTAAAAGTTGTCTTCTCCTGATCTTCTGGATGGACAAGAACTTGGTTGTAACCCGAGAAACCATCTAGTAAGGAGATCCTACTGGACCCAACCACCTTTTGTAAAATATGTTCCATTTTGGGCAAAGGTTAATTGTCTTTGAGGGAGACTTTGTTCAGATTTCCAAAATCTATGCAAAGTCTGATCTCGCTAGTTTTCTTCCTAGTAGGAACTAAGTTAGAAACCCATTTGGAAAACCTCAAGGGAACTATGATTTTAGCATCATACATATTTTTGATTTCTTTCTCCATCAGGGGAAGTAACTTGGGATTTATTCTCCTAAGTTTATGTCTGAAAGATTTGTGTTCTTCTTTTATAGGAATATGATGTTGTATGATACTTGTGTCATAGAATTTTAATTCCTCGTAACCCTAGGCAAAAACATCTACGTATTCCTTAAAAAGTTCAATGTATTTGCGTTTTTGCTCAGGGGGTAGTGATTTAGAAAGTTTTATCATCTTGGGTTTTTCTCCTGTTCCTATGTTGCATTCTTCGACCTCCTTACCACTAGCTTCAATTTTTGGTTTTTTGGCTACGTCGTTAAAATCGAACAAGTCTTCTAATGGAACTAGACCTCTAGGTAACACATTATTTTTCAACTATAGAATACTAGAATCTATCTCATTTTCATTCAATTCATCTACATCTATTTTACTTTCATTGAGATTTTTGGAATCTACGTTATTTACACTAACACTTTCGAAAATAGATTTATTTACAATCTCGTCATCATTTTCTAAATCTATGTTTGTACATTCAAAATCGTTCTTAACCTGTAAGAAGTATTCAATTTGATCATCATTTCCAAATACCTGCCAGTATCTGATGTTGTCAAGAATGGTTGGTCTGCACTTCACCTCCATTGTGTACTTGTGAGTGGGACGAAAAGGAATTTTACAGGCAGTTGTCGATGTGGCTAGCCTGTCTGCCAGTATGTTTTGTCCTTTAGGCATTACCTGCAAGTCGATTTCAGTAAAGCATTGAAGAGCATCCAAAACAACATTCCTATAAGCCCTAAGTTTGGGGTGTTTAGGTGCATACTCACCTTTAATTTTCTTGATAATCATTTCAGAATCACCCCTTACCATGATATGTTTGGCACCAACTTTCTTTAGTAGTTTCAGGCTGAGCATCAAAGCCTCGTACTCAGCTACATTGTTAGTGCATTGAAAATTTATCTTGTAAGAATGATTCTTGGAATACCTTGACCTATGGTTATGCAACCAAACTCCAGCCCCATCTCCTTCTTTACTCACAGCACCATCAAAATCCATGCTCCAAAAATCTGCTGGAAGTTCTTCTGTTTCTATCGTTTCCACCCTTCTTGCCTCCATGATTGTTTTACTTTATTTCAAATCATGTGTATCATCTTCCAGCTGAGCAATTTGTTCTTCCACATCACCATATGTGTATACAATGAAAGAGTCTAGATCAGAGTGTGCAGAGTATAATGGATAGTTATGCGTCTTTTCCTGACTACTGACCATGTACTTCATCAAGGTCTCTCGATAGAGTCTTCTCTATTGTCCAAATATCAGGATGGTGGCATAGGACATATCTAGCTACAGGGTTCCTTTCAGCTTAGCTCCCCATGATCTTGACAGTAACATACTGTATTTTGGGCGAATATCTGCAACTACTATATCCATTACCATACTCTTTGCTGGGATTTGAGCTAATGTAATGCATAAGTCTTTGATCGGGCCTATGCATTTAACCTTGCTGGAATCGAAAGAATGCAAATCTTTGTAGGGTTTGGTGACCTAGAGCCCCAAATTTTCCATCACGGATTTGGGCATCAGGTTGTGAGAGGCACCTGAATCCAGCATAGCATTGTGTAATATCAGATCATGGATGTTTAGGCTTATGTAAAAAGGGGCCACGACACCATTATCAGTTTGACCATCAACTTCAGGACTGAACAGGAGCTCTGGTTGGTCATCAGCAAGATTTACTGTGTCTGAGTGATTTGCAGATCCAACATTCAAAGCCTTAGTACCTATCTCAGGTTTGATGCTCAAAGATTTAATCACCTGCAACCTATAAATTTTCTTATTCATTATCTCGGAGAGGGGAATGGGAATTTTCAATTTAGCTAGTTCCCCTTCAAGGCTGAATGCAATGGAAGGTTTTCTTAAGATCTGTACTTCTAGTTTATCTATCGGAATTTTGTGGTCGGGTGCACTTGTTTGACTAATTGATGGAACTTCAGTCTGATTTGCTCTCTATAGTATTTATGGATATTTTTGTGTGTGAGGTCCAGCCTTGTTTCTCTCAGGGACTTTCCTTGGAAGGTTTTTTCAGGTTTTCTTGGTTTCAACAGCCTTCTTCAGAGATTTTTCATTTGTCTTATTTCTCCTTAGATTATACTACCTGTGAACCTCCATTATAGCATTCTCAAAGGCCTGATGTTTTGATTTCTCAGCTTCTTCATTTACCTTCGTTTGTGAAAGGAGGAACATCTTGTGTTCTTCCTAGGTGAGGAAAATGGATTCATGATCGTGATTGTGATCACCCATTAGGTTTATATGAGTGTCATCAAACTCCTTGATTACCTCCTCCCCATCATCGGCATAATTCTCCTGGAGGGGAGGTTTGATCTGGTGATCAATCCCCCTCTTCTCTCTTTGGTCTCTAGGATCTCTCTGCCTAATATGAGGTGGGTTCCTTCTGAAGTTTGGGCTTCTAATTTGAGGAGTGGCTCGATTCTCCCTAGGTGGGTTTCTGTCAGTTACAGTGAGTCTCTCCATCATTTTCTCCATAGCTCTGGCTAGAGAATCTAGTTTGGCATATGATGAGGAAGTAGAAGGCTCTTCTTTAATAGTGACTCACCTTTCTGTTTTCTACCTAGCCCTTCTGGCCAAAAGATTTGCTTCTACATTGACAACACTTTTCTGCATGTCTTCCAGAGTTGCAGCATTTCTCTCTCTTAGTTGATAAGACATATCTACGTCAAATCCATCGGGGAACTTTATTAATGCCAAACCTTGTGGTGGTTTGATATCAGTTGGAATTGCATTGTACAGATTGTTGAAACGAGTGCAATAATATTGCACTATTTCTCCTTGGTTCTGTCTGATGTTCTCATATTCTGACAGAATCTGAAGAGGATTTTTTGTCACTTCCCACCTATAAAAGAAAGCTTGATGAAAAACAACAAGTTATGGTAGCAGTAGGTAAGGCCTTGAGCCACTTTTTTACCTCTCTAGTCATACTCTGCGCAAATAGTCTCATCTTCACATTAGCTTCATCCACTTCCTGTAAGTCAAAATAATCGTTCATTTTGTCAACATGTTGTTGTGCATTAAGCGGACCAGTACTATCAAACTGAGGGAGTCTGGTTTGATAGACTTCAGGCATGTCATGTAAAGGGGAAACCAACACCAATGGGGCATATCTCACTACCATGATAGGTGGAGGAGGATGAAAAACAACCTGTGCGACAGGAGAGGTAGCGACTAAATCTATAGAAGATGAAGGTCTGGGAGAAAAGGAATGACTTGGTTTAGATTTAACGGAAATCGCAGCAATCATCAAAGTAGGGAGTTCGACTGGTGGCTGAAGGTGGAGTTTTTCTATGGCTTGAACAAGATTCACAACTAGGTCTTCAAGCTTATCAGATTCGGGGCGAAAACGTTGATCAACTTTAGCTATGGGAGAGAGTATTTTAGGGGTCCTGGGATGTAAGACGGTTTGATCTAAAACCATTTCACTGACAAAACTGTTAGATTTTGTCCTGAAAAGGCTTTGTTGAAAAGATATATCAAACTCAAGATCTTGCAAAGAAACTAACTTCTTAGGGAGAGAAGGAGACCTTAGAAGTGGACTGTGACTCTTGGAAACCTCTGCAATGTTTTTCTTCCTGACTGATTTTTTGGGATTGTCTATTATTGCTGCAGGCTCTGGGTCTGGATGAGATCTGGTAAAAACTCTTTTGGGAGCCAGAATTCTAATTTTTATTTTGTTTTTCTTTATAAGAGAATATTAAACTAATTATATACAACTTTAACAACCTCTGAACATTATCTCTTTATACGTTTGGATTTTATGACTTGTTCAGAAATAAGGTTTTCTTTGTCTAGGGGAAAGAAATCAAGGGGTGAAAGTTTGATCAGCTCTTCCCCAGTATGGTCACTATTTATGTTATCACTCTGTAAATTCCCATAGGTTGTTGTCAAGTAGAAGAAATTTACTAGAGGTAACATTATCCAACCACTTTGAAACTAGGAGCTAGCCCTACCAGTTTCATAAAGGGATCTCTCTGTAAGTTTTAACTTTTTCTTTAAACTTTCAGATATTAGGCTAGTTAAATAGTGCAAGACCGAATGTTGTTTGTTTTTATAAGATGGCTAAAAGGTTTTACGCATCCATTGGGCTATGGGGATTTTTTTATAAAGTTAGATATCGAAGAACAGATATAAATATTCCTTTCACAGGGTAGGATAATGCAACTACTAGATTCTTTAGCAATAAAATGATGGTTAGCAGAGAAAAGCGAGATGATTAATTATAACCAAGAAGCATTTAAGAATTTCTTGACTACAATATAAGAAGAAAACACTTAGATCTTTAAAATCTAGCAACGAAGTATGCAAAGGTAAATTTTGTAACTTTAACTCCTTTTAAATGATCAGACTAGAAAAACAAGATGATAACTAGAAAAGATACACATTCAACTGAGAATAGAAAACTTCACCAATAGATAACACGCAGGAATCCTGTGAAACATCTCTTTATATTACTGAAAGATCTTCTTGATAAAAAATTCAGTGCTTACAGCTTGCTAGGGCGCAAAAATCATCCCTCAATACTTCTAAGTTAGAAGTATTTATAATCAGAATTACAAACGACCCTGTCATAAATGATCAGGACGTGGTAGCCCCTGAATCTAACTAACTAACTAACAAGATACAAAATCTAGGAACTATCGATGATGTGTCGAATTCTTCACACTGAATCTGGGGAAGGTCATTGGTGAGTCACCCACATGAATTTGACTGATTTGTTTGCTGACTTAGCTTGCACACCTTATTTCCTACTCGATCAAGTTGCACAGCTCTTCCCATCTTAGCTGACTGGGGATGGTGACTTTGAGTAGTCTATGGTATATTGCATCCACTTCTGTGTATTTGGAAAAATTCGGTTTGATGATAAAAATATACTTGATTTTGTGTTGTATGCTGAGGTCTGGCTGCAAAGTCTCCAAGAATGCTTTGCTCGTTATACTACCTTGTATTCTCGAGAACTTGGAACTATCCTTGGCCATTGTAGCCATATTCTTCTTGTAGTCTAGAAGGGTCATCAGTTTGTCATTCATAACCATCAAACCAGGAAGACCTTTTTTCTGCAGAGCCTCGATCTTGCTAAAAAACCTTTGAAATCCAATGTCCATGTTCTGGACCTTTTCCTCCAACTGCAGCATCAGTCCTCTTTTGGTCATAACCCTCTTGACTTTGAGGATGGTTTATGTCCCGTCTTCGATTTTCAATTCTTCTAGTTCTTCTCTAGTCTTCGAGTTTAGGAATCTAATTATTTCATTGGATTCAGTGGGCATTTCTACTAACTCTCCTTTTATTTTGTCAATAACCTGCCTACTTCTTATCACTAGTTCATGTTGCTTGAAAATGATTTGCACCATGGGCCAAATTTTGTTTATGGAGCTGGAGATATCCATCCAAATATTTTCCTTAGCCTCTACCAGTGTTTTACCCCCCACTGTTTGTTTTTGAAGCTATTGGATTTCCTACTTGAGCTTCTCTGATGTTTGCCTCTCGATGTTGTATCTTTTTTGGTAAGAAGACTTGAGCTCTTGGAGATTCTCCACTGCTTTTTTCAGGCTATTGATTTTTGTTCCTTGCAGGGTCATCTCTTCCATGGATTTTGCTAACTCCACAGTTTTTTCCAGTGCTGTCAATGGGGTTGTTGATGGAATTTATGTTGTTGTGGTTGTTGAAAAAGTTGTTGTGTTAACTCTTGTAAGAGGGACTACACTCAATGGGATGACTTCCATGGGCGTTGATTGTTCCTTCTCCTTCAACAACCTTTCCAATTCTGCCTCCGTTTCCTTTATCTGTGCGTTCTACTGCATGATTAGCTTCAATAGTTCCTCTTTCTCATCTTCTTTCTCAGCTATTTCTTTAGCCTGTGAGTCCTCTGTAGGTGGAAATTTCAGTTGCTTTCTCAGAGATGCAATGTTAGCATTCTTTTTCTTTAACATCTCCTCTATTGCTTTTACATTCGAGGGATCATACCCAATCTTAAGCACCGACTCCTCTAAGGATTTTATTCTGTTATCCTTTGCAAAAGAGGATATTTTTTCCAGTTTCAACTGGGTCTAAGCATCGTTTAGAGATACCTGTAATTTTTCAGCTGTAGAGGAAATCATGGGCCAATGTGGAGAAAACCATTTCTTCATTCTATCTATGTAGATCCATATGGTCAGCTAGATGGACTTGTTTGGTGTCAAAAAAAATAGTTGAAATTTTGTAGTCAATGATCTCTTTGGGTTGAGGCACCTGTTCTTGCAGAAATGCTAGATGCATTATTCCTTTCTCTGTATCAAAAGCTGATAATAGTCTGTGTTGTGTTGTGGACGTTTGCTTCCAGAACTGAGTGTAAGTGTTGTTGGTCAGCATCTGGTTTTTCTTCTTGATTAGATCATATTTTTTGAAAATGTTCAAAGGTACAGATCCTTGTGGAGTTTGGTTGGTCACAGCTATATATGTCTGCTTCTTTGAAGAAGAAGTGGACACCACCTAAGTTTTTCCTCGACCACTTTGGCAGAGTGGGGTTCTTCCTCACCAGACATGTGCATAGTATGAGTGATTTTAGGTCTTTTACTGTATACTTGAAAATCCTTCATTGATACTTCAGTGACTGAAGGAGAGGCATCCTTCCTTGGACTTTTTTCCTTTGGTACCTATGGAGTGGTAGTCTATGATATAGTGACTGAAGGAGATTCATGTTGTTCAGTATCTACCTGGGTATTTGCCTCCCACTCTATCTGGTTCACATACTTTTCAATTTCTGGTTTGAAGGTGTGAGCATAAGGTGAACTTTTGTTTTTAGATCTCATCTCTACAATGATACCACTAGGATCATAATGCCAAATGAAATTGGTGTTGAATTTCATTTCCTTTAATATTTTATCTACTTCTTCCCTAGCAACTCTATTGTTGCAGATAAATGGTCCTATTAGCCCTTTAATTCTCATCTGTTGTTCAGAGACACAAAATGAATGTCATATGAATTTATCATCTGACGAATATACTCCAGTGAAAATATTTGAACAGGAAAATACTTGGGCAATTTGTATGGGGCTAGATCACACCCATATACTCTGATCTCTGTGTGATTCTGATATAGGAACTAGTCCCCGGTCTTTGCGAGATCCGACTGGTGCAAAACCCTTTGGATCTCCTCGTTTATCCTTGGCTCTAGTCTTCCACTGAGCATGCTTACCACTAGTTGATAAAACAACTCAATAAACAGTTTAAAACTGAACTTAGTGGAGTTCCTTCTGAGAAATGAAGTCCATAAGATTACTACTTGCGGGTTTATGTCCTGGTACATTTTCTGCATGAGAAAGGATAATTTGTCGGTTTCATAAAACATAAACATGTAGGCGAGTATTGAAGAATACCAGAACATGCCTTCTATGGGGAAATTTGACAATTGCGCGTGCAGGTTTTCGGCCAAGAAACCGTTGTAGTCGAACTGGATGGCAACCTTCTCTTCAGCAGAGAAAATGGACAGGAAACCTAGGATAGGTTCATCCACCCATTCGTCTGAGAAGTAACTGAGCAAACAACACAGTGATGAAATGATCTAGTTTCCTTTTTCTGAAAATATGGAGGAATGGTAAGGGGGATTCTTCTTGGGAAATTGGCCGTCTTGCGGGAGGAAAAGCTCAAAGATTTGTGCTCTTCAGGGAAAAGACAGGTTCTGATACATTTCTATCGAAATTTCAATGGTGAGGGGAGAACAGGGTTCGGCTCTGGGTACCTACATCATTTGATTGATGGTATCAGGTGTAATAGAGAAAAAGGTTTCTCCAGGAGACGATATTATGGCTCTCTGATCCGGGGGGTAGTGCGCTTGGCATTTGAGGGAAAATTTTGGAAAATGGTGGACTTGGGGAAAAAGATACAGAGGGAGATTTGACTCCCAGAGCCCATTTTCATTGCTCTGATCGAAGAATGTGTCTTTAAACCATGATTGTAACTCAGCGACATCAAATTCGCACCTGGTTTATGAGATTGAATAATCTTTGTCTGCTAATGGAATCCGTTCGAGATCGATGGGAGGTGGGAGGAAAGGATTTTCCTCAACATTTGACTTTTTAGATTTGGGCTCCATTGATTTCCACCTGTACCTGCACACTGAACACACGTTAGTAGATAAAAAGGCTATGGTTGGGTGAATTGTTGCAGAGGCGAAGGAAAATGAGTCTTTGGTGCACAGGGAGTATGAGAAGAATGTGAATGACGGAAATGGGATCAGAATTTGGTGAATGGGTATCCGTTGGGTGAAAAGGACAAGTCAGGAGAATAACGGGTATGTGGCCAATAATAAATGGCCAACGAGTCGTTTAGAGTGTGAGAGGGTAGGTGAAGGACATCTGACATGTGTACCCGGATGATGTGGATGGTGTTGATTGGGAGGTAAACGAGTGAGGTATGACCTGTAACGGTTAGAGGGAGGGGACATGCTGACGGGTTCACGAGATGGGACTTGTGAGGAGGGGTTTTGGGTGTGACATCTCGAGGTGGTGGCGGTAAGATTGGAAGGATGGTAAGCAGTAACAAGTTTGGAGTGGAGGAGGTATGATGCAATGAGTTGATGCCACATAAGGATGGGACCCGCCAGGAAACTGTTTCATTTTGGACCCCCCCCCCCCCACATCGTTAAAGGTAAGAAGCTTGGGGGGGTCTGGAATTTTTTGTTGATCATTGATCTGAGCGTCGCTAGATCAGCTGTTGATCCAAGCGTGCTCTTTATCCATCATATCGAACCCCCCCCCCCAAGGTTAAAAATAGAACAGTCGGGGGGGGTCCGGAATCTCCTGTGGACCATCCATCTATGTGTTGTCGGGAAGGCCGTAGATCTGAGTGCAAAATTTAATCGCCATTTCGGACCCCCCCTCCCCTCATCGTTAAAGGTAGAACGGTCAGGGGGGGTCTGAAATCTCATCTTAGCCGTAGATATGTGCACCAACGACTTGACCGTAGATCTTTGCGCAGACTTTAATATCTGAGCGTGATTTAATATATGCATCAAAACTTAGGCTTAGTGCCTTTTGTGAGTTTTGTGCGTTGCTTCCCTTGATTTTTTCACCATGGGGTTAGGAAAGAACCTAAAACATCATAATAAAACATTTTCTTCGAACATCATTCAAACTTTATTGAAAGAAAAGTTGGCTAACCTATGTCCTATCCTACCTACCTACACCTTTAGCCCAGATTAAACTATTGGACTAAGAGATTACTCTACCCTAGGGTTATTTGACCAAGATTAAACGGTTTGATCAAATTTATTCAGTAGCTAACCTATCTACTTGGCTAAGATTAAACAGTTTAACCAATCTTATTCACTAATCGTATCAACATCAATTCAAAAGGACCTGAAATATTTAAACAGTATGGATCAAGTCATTGTTATTGCATGGGGCTTTGTTCATTTTTTCTTTTATGCCCTCTTTTTTCTTTCTTTCTTTCTTTTCTTTTCTTTTTCTTTCTTTTCTTTTCTTTTTCTTTTGAAAATAATTTGCATGAATGAAATATTATTTGCAAGATAACAAACATCAATAGTGAAAATTTTCTAGTCAATAGATGATGATATAAATTATAGGGTTATAACAGAACACGTGGAGGTTCGAGGATAATTGAGAGCCGAAAAGCAGTTTCATCCCAAACAGCTATTGGTTGTGCCCATAATCGTTTGGTCACAAGAAGGCATCACCCAAGGTCATATCAAGAGAGGGCTTATCAGAAAAAGAGCTAACGCCCAGTACTATGAGATTTTGTAAAAGAGTGAAAGGAAAGGTTACGGGTGTTATCAAACCTACACCAAGGAGCTGAAAGGGCCTATGTTTAGATACCAAAGGGGAACATTAAGGTTCCAAGGAGTCATTTGACTCAAGAATCGGAGATCCCTGATCGGGAGGTTGTGTAGCCCTACGGGGAAGTAGGGGGGTTGCATCAGGTGGTATCAGAGCTGATATTGAGTTTGTTTGCAGACATCAGACAAAAGGAGAAAGGAGGTAATTTTGTATCAATTGTGGTATCAAAATTTAATTTATGTTCATAGGCACCAGAAGGTGACACAGTGGAATCATGCCACCTAGAAGGCATAGAGTGAATGAAGAAATGTAAGAAGAAATGAGGCGACTCCGAATGAGACTAGATGCCATGGAAACAGCACAGAGGAGAGCACCAGACGCTAGAGATATCAATGAAGTTGAGAGTGAAGAGATAGAGGTCGAAGAAAATGTAGCAGAGGATGTTGCACAAGATTGCTTGATAAAAAAAAATTCAAAGATAGGATCCAGAGCGAAGATAGAGGTACCAATGTATGAAGGCAATTTGGAAGTTGAAGAATTATTAGATTGGGTATGTGCTATGGACAAGTACTTTGATTACGAAGATATCAAAGAAGATAAGATGGTGAAGCATGCAGTGAAAAGACTAAAAGGTCATGCAGCGCTGTGGTGGGATGAACTGCAAGCCGAATGCAATAGCAATGGTAAGCAGAAAATTAAAAGTTGGGATAGGATGGTAGCCAAGATGAAAGCCAAATTTATCCCAAAGGATTACCAAATCAATCTGTTCAAAAGATTGCAAAACCTGAGACAGAAGAGCTTATTAGTGAAGGAGTACACTGAGTAATTTTATAGACTGAACATCAGGGCTGGACAGAAAGAAAATGAGGATGAAAAGACAGCCAGATATATTAATGGGCTGAGATATGAAATACAAGAGGAAATCAGCATGATGTCTATTAGTAAAGTCGAGGATGCTTATCAAGAAGCCTTGAAAGATGAATAAAAATTGGCCAGAAAACAAAGCCAATGAAGCAGAGGTAAGGGAACTACCAGAGAGAAGTTCCAGAAACCAAAGCATGAAGCTGACAAATAGCATAGTCACCATGAGAAAGGTGGAATTTCTAAGGAAGGACAACATGGAGGAAGAATCTATTTTTCCAAAGGAAGAGCCAGAGGAGGTGAAGTTATATGTTATACCTGTGGAAAATTAGGGCACAAGTCTTGGGAATGTCCCGAGAGAAAGAAATAAGGAGGATGTGAAGCACACGTTGCTGAATCATAGAAGCATGTGGAAGCAGAAGCAGCAGAAGGAGGAAAGAACCTCATGATGAGGAATATTCTTCTTGAACCAAAGAAGGAGATGGAGGAACAAGTTTAGTGAACAAGTCTGTTCAGAACTGCTTGCAAGACGAAATACAGAGTTTTCAAGGTGATCATAGACAGTGGGAGCACTTACAATCTAGTATCCACAGAGATGGTGGAAAAACTGGAGTTAAAGACAACTGCACATCCAAACCCATAAAAGGTATCATGGTTGCAGAAAGGACATAAAGTAATGGTAAGTCAACAATTCCAAGTTGAATTTAAAATAGGAGGTTATAGGGATGAAATATTATGTGATGTAATTCCTATGGATGTCTGTCATTTTCATTGGGGAGACCATGGCAGTTTGACAGAAAAGTTATTCATGATGGAAGAAAGAATACCTATACCCTAGAAAAGATTGGTAGGACAAATTGTTGGCCCTTGGTTATGGAAGAAAGTGAATATTACAGAAGATAAGGCGAAATGTGAACTGCGTGGAAGACACAGTGACTGATACTGGGTCGAAGTGAGCAAAAGAGAAAAAAACAAGGAGCGAAGTAAGAGAAAACAATTCGTTGGACGAGAATATCGAAGATGATAGATCAGCAAGGAAGACGAATCGTGGACAACTCAGCAAGAGGAAAAATCCACCAATAGATGCTTTGGAGAACCTCACGAGAAGGAAGGAAAGACAGGCTGGCGAAGCCCTGAAAACGTGGGTCAAGTTGACCTAGGGTTTTAGACACCTAGGATTTAGGTATCTAGGGTTTTGACACCTAGGCTTTGGCCTAAGGCTATCAGTGAGCTATTGTAATGTATAAATAAAGGTCAAGAGGACCTGATATGGGTTTGATTATGTGATGATGAGTGATTGTTGTTATTACTGAGAGAGGAATATTGTGTGGTAAGAGAAGTCTGTGTTGTAATATCTTCAGTTGGGTGCAAAGATCAACCCTGCAGCTGGGTGTGCAGGGAAGGGAGATAGAGTAAAGAGAGAAGGAGATATGCAAGCTAAGAGCACAGATAGAACTGTAAGCTTTCACCTAATATATTATAAAGCATAGTTCTATGGACGTATCCCTAGGGAGAGGGTGAACTATGTATATCCTATTGTGGTGTGTGATTGGTGCTCTGTTCTTTGCTTTGTTACTCTAATGATGCATTATTAGTATGTTAGATATGATATATCTCTGTGCGAAGTAGGTTTATGTTTGGAAATAATAGTGTGATCTCCTTGTGTGATTGACTTGATTCCACTTGAATTTCCTCTGGTTGTATACACCTGTGTCCTGCAACCCCCTATTGCTACTTCGGGTGAGACTGCATTTGCTTCACAGGTGTTGCCGAAAGGGCCAATAGTTAGGTCTTGTTGGTGCACTATTAGAACTGAACCTTGGGTCTGCCCCGTGCCAACAAATGGTTCTGTTGTCGAGACTGGGATCTTCATGAGGGAATATCAAGGTGGTTTCCATCGAAGACAAAGATTCAGAAGTGGATAAAAGAACAAGAAAAGGACTTCGCAGAAGCTCAGAATAAGAACCCTAATATTAGCACATAAGATTGGTTGGGAAGGTATATCTTTACTGATATACACGAGATTTTCTTTGGAGGAATTCATAAGGAGCTATACGAGTTGCTGGTCAGATTAGTAGACACCCAGTTTGAGATCAGATATAGACCATTTGTGGTTTGGACATCAGCGCTGATCAAGAATTTCAAAAGAGTTGATAACACCGTTTCAAGAGAAGTATATCATTGGTTTGATAGCACCATTGGAGGGTATATCACATAGTTTTCTATTGATAGGGTAGAATCATATAGCCAAGCAAAGAGATATTTCTTTAAAGGACCTAGAGGAAAATTTGTACACTTCTTGAATTTGAAGATCAAGATGTTATTGCATGAGAAGAACATCTTGAAGATATAGTAGTGGGTTAGACTAAAAAATCTAATGTTCAAGAATTCAGACAGTGATAGCAACACAGAGATCGGATACACGCGTAGTGGGAGGACCTTCAGAGAAGTTTCTCTGGTGAACTTGTTCGAGCAGAGTCACAAACCAGCACGAGAAGGGTTCTATAGTGGATAAGAAGAAGAGTTGTTGAATGAACAACATTCAGAGTCCACTAGGGCAGAATAAGAGAAGACTGAAGAACCTCGCCGAGAAGAGTCAAAAACTTCAAGTACTGCATAGACTGTTGAAGTAAGTGTTATTACACCCCTTGTTGTTTCAGTATCATTTAGTAACCAGAGTAACCTAAGTTATCACAACACTAGTATAAGTGGTTCAACACACACTTAGTCAGAAAACCTAGGAAGATCTATGCCAGATGAGATGAGGTTACCCACCTTTAGAGGAAATGGATCTAAAGATCCTAATCAACATTGGTTTCTATGTGAAGTTGTATGGAGTATTAAGAATGTCACCAATGAAGTTGTTAAACGAGCTCAGTTTAGTTCTACCTTGAGAGACGGCGCACCGAGTTGGTAAATGAAACTTGTCCAAGGAATTGCACAGCCTAAACTGTTGAATGAGATCAAGAATGCATTGGTTGCATAATTCAAGAAACCCATGTCGGAGTCACAATGCATTACAGAGTTGAAATAAATCAAGCAGAGAATAGTTGAACCTGTTTGGGAGTTTGATCAGAGGTTTAAAACCTTACTAGGTTGCTTGAATTTTTAGATCCCAGATGAGAAGAACAAGGAATGGTTCATTGTTTCCCTTTTACCACACATCAGAGTCCCTCTGATGCAACAGAAGATCGCTTCCCAGGCTGAGGCACTGGAGATTGCCCTGAAGCTAGAATTAACCCCTATGGGAGAATCCAACTCAAGTATGAGTCAAATTTTAAGTCTGCTAACTAGATTTTCACTACAGGTCGAGGATATGAAAAAATACAAGGGAAAATATAAAAGAGAAGAGAGTTGGTGTATCAGATGCAAGTCAGAAGGCCATGACAAGGAGCATTGCCCCATGTTTCACAAATACTTTGCTTTCAGAGCTCTGAGCCCTTTGATGCAAGTTACCCTACATTGGTGCGAGGTATGTAGAAATAGACATTGCCCTGGTGAATTTTATTACATGCAAAAATATGTTCAGACCCCCACAAATCTATATTGTGCATTTTGTAAGTCGGTAGGGCATGATGATAGGGATTGTAGGGCCTATGACCTCATGCATGAAAGGTCAAGGGATATATACAAAATTCAAGGTGAAGTACAACAAGAAGGGAACACTATGCAGTATAATTCCCCTGGAAGAGGAAACTTCAACCCTTGTGGTGGATTCATAGGAAGAGGATGAGGAGCAGGTATGGGTTGAGGTAGAGGTTAGATCATTTGTTATAACTGTGCATAGCTAGGTCATCTGTCAAGGGACTGTCAGAACTCTTGTACCACTTGTAGTTACTGTAATTCATTTGAACATGTCATAGAATATTGTCCTGTGTTGTTAGCCAAACTTTAGGAAAGACGAGAAGCAAACCAACAAGTACAGCTAATCACAGCAGAACCTCACGGATTAGATCCCAGAGTCGATTTTATCACTAGAGGAGGTGTTGCTACATGAGAAGACAAGGTGACTCCAGGGAAGACTACAAAACAATTAGGAGTCAGAAAAGTTGTGGAGAAGACACAAGAGTTTGATCCAAAGAGTGAGAAGAAGACATTTGAAGAGGCAAGAAAAGAGTTTAGAAGAGATCTGTAGTGCCCCCTTTTCAGGCTACCATGGCTTAATCGTCTTAGAAAGAAACTTTAACACCACTTGGTACATAATTTGTACAGGTATTATATAATTCACACACGTTTAAACAAATAAACACATTCTAACAGAGTATTCATATGAGTTACTGCCATAATTAACAATCAATAGCATTCCATATTAATTCGTATACATAGCGGAAATCATGATAACATAAATAGTAGAGTCATGCAAAACATGATAAAAACATAATCAGATACTTATCTTTTAACAGTGGTAGAATCCACCAACCAAGTGCAGGCCTTCCACCAACCTCCCAGCCTTAGACTGCACTGCTCATCAGCTCAGCAATGGGTCACCCCCGAGCTGGGACTAAGATCCACCGCAAGGCAAGGAAATATAGGCTAGGCTGAGGTTACAGGGAAAACAACACACAACCACAAGGAAGGGATTCTCTCCAAGGAACCTCCCACACTCACTGCCCACAGACCCTCATTCCCCACATGCCTGTTCCACCCCAGGAGTATACACCTTCTCTGTCACCTGGACAATCCTTCGGCTGCTAATCTCCCTTGCCTTGGGTTATAGGAACAGGCCGGACCGGAAGTCTCCGGGCTCTATGGCAGCTACAAGGTTCCTTCCAGGAGTGCTCTCCTTCCTCTGTGCACTCTCTCACCTAGAGGGAGTCGCTCACAGGTCCAACAACCTATTCTTCCAACTTCAACCACCTCTCTCACCTGGAGAGAGTGTTGTACAAACTAGACAACAAGCCATACAGGTTCAAACACTACATGTCCACCACAATCCACGGGAA
This sequence comes from Picea mariana, assembly GCA_032191745.1. Lineage (NCBI taxonomy): Eukaryota > Viridiplantae > Streptophyta > Pinopsida > Pinales > Pinaceae > Picea > Picea mariana. The sequence continues at coordinate 59,632 of JASDQU011102123.1, read as the reverse complement.
TCCAGACACGAACACCCCAGGGCAACTCCAGATAGGTGCAACAGTATAACCAGGCTTAGCAGGGACGAGACACTTCTGTTTTCTCAATTTGGCAACATAGAATAGACTCACATTCTGGATTCTCAAGGATGCATGATGAGTCGTCCATCTAGGGGTCGATTCAGACTTCCTGGTTTAGAACAAAGAAGGGATGTACCAATTTTCCAGAACCAAACACAGACTCTTTCCCAAATCCACGCAGGCTTCTCGTTCATGGAATTTACACACCGGTTTTCTCAGAGCCAGACATAGACTTTTTGAATCACAGGGACACACGAAGGTTCTCTACAGGAGTCGGGTTGGTAGTACTATCCAGGGCTCCGTACGCGGTCAGACGATCGGGTAGAATGGGGGAGGAACCCTTTCTCACGGCTCACCTTGGTCATTTTATTCGCATGTGTCAGGGTTGACACTTGTCACCCATGAAATTGCATTTTTTCCACCAGCATGCATCTCCCTTGCATGTTCTCCCCTTGCCAGAAACTTAGGATAAAACATAAAATGCACATGTCTTTTGGGATAGTATTAAAATATTATTCCCAGGCTTAAGCCCCCTAGGCTTAGCCCCTAGGCTTAGCCCCTAGGCTCAACACTTAGCCCCTTTTCCCACCTTCCAGCCCCTAATTCCTTGCCCACCCTATGGATGCTTAGTCCCCCTTCACTCATTCATCATGGTCGGTCTGCACATGGCGGTGTTTATATTTTATTAATTGTTATGTGTGATTACATATACACAGCAGGCTCCTGGCCTTCAACACTCAGGCTCCCTGGCCTAACAAACACATAAGCCTCCAGCTTATAAAAACTTGGCTCACCAACCTATAAAACATAATTACAATTCCTTATAGAAAATGGTTTACAATGGGGCTTGGCCTTGGGGACACTACAATCCCCCTCCCCTTATTTTTTTTTTGCACTGTCCTCAGTGCAACTTTACACAACATCTGCAAGCTTTTCAAAAATCTTCAAAAAGATGTGGGTACTTTGCCTGCATAACATATGCATGCTCCCATGTTGCATCCTCAGGACCGTACCAGGTCCACTAGACCTTTACAATCTCTATGACTCGATTCCGGAGCTGTTTGCTTTTCCTGTCCAATATGCGTACAGAATGCACTTGCAGGACACCTTCTGGTTCCACCTGAATCACATTCCAATCGATAACATGATTAGCATCAAGTACATATTTCTTGAGCAGTGAAACATGAAACACATTATGTACAGTCATAGATGCAGGTAATGCAAGCATGTATGCAACCGGCCCAATCCTTTCTAGGATCTCAAATGGCCCACAAAATCTTGCTGCCAACTTGGCGCAACTTCCCAACTTTAGGGAACCACTGTTAGTTTTCACTTTCAGGAAAACATGGTCACCCACTTTGAATTATTTATGGGTTCTGTTACTATCAGCGTAACTTTTCTGCCTGTCCTGGGCAGCTTTTAGATTATGTTTAATTTTTATCATTTGATCTTCCATCTCTTTGAGCATCTCAGGCCCAACTACTACTCTGTCAGCTGGATTATCCCAGCTCACTGGAGTGTTGCACTTTCTTCCATAAATCACTTCGAATGGGCTCATCTTCAATGATGCATGATACCCATTATTGTAGGCGAATTCTACCAAATGCAAGTAGTTTTCCCACCTTGATGGTTTATCCATCACATACATTCTCAGCATGTCTTCTATTACTCTGTTCACTCTCTCTGTCTGTCCATCAGACTCAGGATGATATGTTGTGATAAAGTTCAGATTCATTCTGAATCCTTTGAACAGTCTTTTCCAGAAATTCGAAGTGAATTTCGGGTCTCTATCAGACACAACTGTCTTAGGAATTCCGTGCAAACGTGCAACTTCTTTTAAGAAGATATCAGCAACATCTTCTACCCTGTGGGTGGTTTTCAATGGAATAAAATGGGCAGCTTTAGTAAGCTTGTCCACCACCACCATGATTGAATCATGCTGCTTGCTTGTTCTAGGTAGTCCGGTGATAAAATCCATTGTTACCACGTCCCATTTCCATTCAGGAATAGGTAAAGGTTGTAGCAACCCTGCTGGGTGCCTATGCTTAGCCTTAACCTTCTGGCACTCCATACATCTGGTGATGTATTCAGTGACTTTTTTCTTCAAACCTGGCCAAAAATAATGGTTTTTGACTACTGCCACAGTCTTAGGATATCCAGGATGTCCAGCATAAGTCACGTTATGCATCTCCTTTAGAATTGCCAGCTTCAATTCTCGGACATTGGGTACATACACTTTGTTTTTATACAGAAGTAAGCCATCAATTCCCAAGGTGTAACTTTCCTTGGTTTTTGGTCTCTCACGCTACTGTAGCTTTGCTACTAGACCTCTGTACTGCAAATCAGAATTTGCAGCTTCCAAAATTCTGTCTTTAATCTCAGTTCTATACATGCTAATGGTTGTAGCATGTAATTTGTGCACTTTTTTGTTGAGTGCATCAACCACCTTATTTTCTTTCCCTTTGATATGCTTGATATCAAAGTCATATTCGCACAGAAACTCCAGCCATCTAATTTTCCTGGCATTTAAGGTCAGATGATCAAATAAATATTTCAGACCGTTATGGTCTGTTCTCAACTCGAATCTCTTGCCCATGAGGTAATGTCTCCATTTCCTCAGGGCGTGGATGATTGCTGCCAGCTCTAAATCATGAGTGGCATAATTCTTCTCATGCTCCTTCAACTTTCGGGATTCATAACAAACTACAAATCCTTCTTGGCTGAGAACTCCTCCC
>JASDQU011102123.1:36201-47996 GCA_032191745.1 Picea mariana | reverse complement strand
GTCCTGCAAGTGCATCCTGTGCGCATATTGGATAGGAAAAGCAAACAGCTCCGGAATCGAGCTATAGAGCTTGTAAAGGTCCAATGGACCTGGTATGGTCTTGAGGACGTGACATGGGAGCATGCAGATGTTATGCGGGCAGAGTATCCACATCATTTTGAAGATTTTGAAAGGCTTGCAGAGACAGTGTAAGTTGCACTGAGGACAGTGCAAAAATAAGGAGAGGGGGATTGTAGTGTCCCCAAGGCCGAGCCCCGTTGTAAACCAAGTTCTGAAAGAAATTGTGATTATGTTTTATAGGCTGGTGAGCCAAGTTCTTATAAGCTGGAGACTTATGTTTTTGTTAGGCCAGGGAGCCTAAGTGTTGAAGGCCAGGAGCCTGCTGTTGTACTTGTATGTATGCAAAACATTTAATAAAATATAAACACCACCAGGTGCAGACCGACCACGATGAATGAGTGAAGGGGGACTGAGCATCCATAGAGTGGGCAAGGAATTAGGGGCTGGAAGGTGGGAAAGGGGATAAGTGTTGAGCCTGGGGGCTAAGCCTGGGAATAATATTTTAATATTATTCCAAAAGAACATGTGAATTTTATGTTTCATTTCATCCTAAGTTTTGGAAAGGGTAAGCGTGCAAAGGGGATGCATGCTCATGGAACACATGCAGTTCCAAGGGTGACAAGTGTCAGCCCTGGTGCATGCAAATAAAATGGCCAGGAGGAGCCATGAGAGGGGCTCTCCTCCATTCTACCTGACGGTTTGAAGGTAAACGATCGGACCTCTGCAAAAGAATACCCTGGTGCATCCCTGAAAGCCGAAAAGCCTGGGTTGACTTTTGAGATAGCTGGTACCACCCCTGTCTGAACAGTTCAAACTTGTGTTGACCCTGTGTGGCTTGTTGGATGGTTTGTACAACACTCTCTCCAGGTGAGAGAGGTGGTTGAAGTTGGAAGATCAGGTTGTTGGACCTGTGAGCGACTCCCTCCAGGTGAGAGAGTGCGCAGAGGAAGGAGAGAACTCCTGGAAGGAACCTTGTAGCTTCCATAGAGCCCGGAGACTTCCGGTCCGGCCTGTTCCTGTAACCCAAGGCAAGGGAGATTAGCAGTCGAAGGACTGTCCAGGTGATAGAGAAGGTGTATACTCCTGGGGTGGAACATGCATGTGGGGAATGAGGGTCTGTGGGCAGTGAGTGTGGGAGGTTCCTGGGAGAGAATTCCCTTCCTTGTGGTTGTGTGTTGTTTTCCCTATAACCTCAGCCTAGCCTAGGATTCCTTGTCTTGGGGTGGAGCTTATTCCTAGCTCGGGGGTGACCCACTGCTGAGCTAATGAGCAGTGTGGTCTAAGGATGGGAGGTTCGTGGAAGACCTGCACTTGGTTGGTGGATTCTACCACTGTTAAAAGATAAGTATCTGATTACGTTTAATCATGTTTTGCATGACTCTACTGCTTATGTTATCATGATTTCCGCTGTGTATATGAATTAGTATGAAATGCTATTGATTGTTAATTATGGCAGTAACTCATATGAATACTCTGTGTAGAATGTGTTTATTTGTTTAAATGCATGAGATTTATAATACCTGTATGAGTTATGTGCAAGGTGGTGTTATAAGTTTTCTTTTAAGAGCGATTAAACCTTGGTAGCCAATAAAGGGGGCGCTACAGTTTGGTATCAGAGCGATTAAACAAAGTAGCAGAAAAGGTGCGCTACAATTGATATAGATGAATTTGTTTGTATGGATTTGTAATCATAATGCAGTTTCCATTTTGCGGTGGTCCTCAGTCGTTCCATTTCAATATCAACTTTCTATTTCAATTTGAAGTTATCTTTTGTGAGAGGACTTAGTAAATACAAGGACTCTATGCTTCTAACATGGGACAATGCTGTGTAGACAAGTCCATGTATCCGAATTCCAATAGGCTGAAAAGCAGCTTTATCAAGTGTTAGTCCTTGTGATCTATGGACTGTACGTGCACATGCAAGTTTAATCAGAAATTTTTTTCGAATCTTTAGTTGACCTGTCTTTGTTGATGTTGATATTGGCTTCGATATTCACAAAATAGGTGTCCAATCGCTTCTAGTATTTGAATTATATAGATAAGACAACTTGCTTGCTTATCACTTGCCTATATGTGGTTCATGGAACTTAATCCAAAGGACATCCACTTTTTCTATGTTGGTATAGCCTTTCAGTATTCCATCTGCACCATTCACCAACCCATCCTATGAATCATAGTTGCAGGCATATATTTCAACCAACATTTCTAATTTGAGGACAAGCTGCAAAGGTAAAGTGACTGAATGTTCATGCCGTGGCACATTTCCATGGTTGTCTTCTTCCAGGTCCATGGAATTGATGATGATATCATCGCCAGGCATTAGGGAGAGCATGTGGTTGTTATGGTTTGCAACATCCTTATTTTGTAGAACAGGTAAGGGAATGTTGGGTCTGTTGGTGCATGCCATAAGCATCTCAAATTGATATGGGTCAAGTCATCATGTGTTTGGTTGTTGGTGCGCATTCTATTCAGAATTGCAATGAATGTTTCATCTGTTTGGCGCATTGTAGTATGCAACTCAAAGAATTTAATATTGTCTCTCCAGAAGTCATGGGTGACTGTTTCCATGTTGACCGTGGGTTGTTCAAATATCAAAGAATCTTGGATGGGCTGTGCCTGGTAAAGATCCCCACAGAATATCATGTCAATGTTTCCAAAGTATTTTGTCTTCACATGTTTTATGATTCTTAGTCAGTTGTCAATGGAATACAAGAACCGACTCCCAATCAAAGATGCTTCATCTATAAAGACAAGTTGGAGTTCCTCATAAAGCTTAGATAATGTATCCAACATTTCCTTGCTAAGTGGAAGAAACTGTGAATTGTTAAAAGGAATTAAAAATGCAGAGTGGACTGTTGTTCCACCAACATTGTATGCAGCTTTTCCTGTGTATGCAACTACTAGGCCCTTTGGTTTCATAGGATCGGAGGAATTGTTTGAATCATAGATTCGTATAAGAATTTGGAACAATGCTTTTGCTATGAATGTCTTACCTGTTCATGCTTCGCCTGTAAGGAACACGTGCACATGACTGTTAATGTTCAAGCATTTTTTAAGAGCAATATCCTTTAAAATTGTTTTTTGTTCACGATTCAACAGACGTCTTATTTTGTGGTATTCATTATTTTCAATTAGGAAAGGATGTTTTGTAAGTTGAAAACCAAGATTGATATGTTTTTCACTTCCATCCACTGGAGGACAACACAAATATCCTTGTAAGTCATAGGACTCGGAAGCAGTTTTGGTTTTTCTTTGGGTCTCTAAATGTGTCATCATGATCACCAGGGTTTTCTAGGTCATTAAGTGCAACCTCTAGATCGCCCCATGTTGGATTAACATTGTAGGTAAATCTAGCTTCATTGATGTGCACCATAGTCTCAGACACAACATACACAACCTCCCATGTACAAAAGTTATGCATTAATGTCTCTTCGTTTTCATCGAACAGAATGTACAACAACAATTTTTCTCTACAATAGTTTTCATAGTCACAATGTTTGTTGTATTTGACAAATCGTATGACAGAGGGTTTTTTTCTTTTTGATATGGATGCACCATTTTTTTTGTAATGTGATACGAATTCTGCTAAGAAGATATGCCTAATAGGAGATGAATGCTGGATGTAATAATCAATAATAGAGTGACATACCACGTCCTCTGAATTGTCGGGCTCTTGTTGCAGCAAAATCAGTGGTTTAAGGTCAAATGTGTGTTTTTCAAGTGGAGATGTGTTTATGAAGACACATTTTCTTGAACTACAAGTGAGGGGCAAGGAAAGTCTAATGTGAACTGCTTGCTGAGCAGACATTTGTTGAAGATTAAGAAATGTATTTCCAAGTGTGTGTATCATTTGTATGGCATCAATATGACTTCTTTCATGTTCTTTGCGTATTTTTTTGAATGCACTTGTCATAGATTTGTCAATCTTCGTCATATACGAGGTACAATATGATGCTGCAGCATATGAATTCAACACGTACTGCTCATCTATATTTGCTTTCCACATAACTGGCATATCCTTGGAGAAACTATTGTTCCAAATATGGGAGAGTTTTCATTTAAGGAAAAGTATTGGTTGCCTAAGCATACACTGCATGGCTTGGATGTACTCATCTTCTGAACGATTTACCTGTGTCAAGAAGGCATCAAAGCTCATCATTTCATCAAATCCCCCTTCTTCTAGAAATGCGAACAAGGATTTAGATTTCTCAACAACAACATTTTCCTCTACACTAATTGGCTCTATGATTCTCGTAGCTCTCTATGGTGGCACGGGAAAGTTGTATCTGCAATGTGAGTTTTTTCGTTTTCTACAACTTCTTGTATGGTAATGTCTATGGACTTTTGCAAGTTCTGGATCCAAATGATCTATGTTGCATGTTATGTATTTATTCACAAATTGTTTGATCTCTGAATTGTTATCGGATCCATACACTGGTGCATCCTCTATCCACAATAGTGCGTGGTCATGTTCATTTCCCCTATTCTGGAATTCAGTGACAAAAAAGTAGTCCGATATTTTTCTGAAAAATATTTCATCATGGCATATCAATTGTCTCAAAGCATTTATTCTATGTCTATAGTAGCGAGTACATGTCGCTGGGTATTTTCTTATGAGGTAGTCAATGTCGCTATTTTCTAGTGTATCAGTTTCTTTTTTACGTTTCCCGTTCTTATGCAGTTCAGATACCGCAACCACCAATGGATCCCAACAATGCTCTGCACTTGTAAATGTGACGAAAAATGTTGGCGGGGGGCCTAATTACCGGATCATTGCAAATATATATATATATATATATATATATATATATATATATTTGTTGCAAATAGCCAGGAGAGGTGCGAATGTTTGAAATCTATGTATCCAATATCAGATTTCATAATTTTTTCTAGGTTAACTTTTTACTTCACATCCTTCATGAACAACTTTCTTCCTTGTAATTGACCTTTTCTTATTCAGACTCACATGCAGGACAAAACTTTCTCGATTATTATGCACATTGTCTTGAAAAACTAATTTGTTATGTGACAGGAGAAGCAACCGCTTGAATGTAGCAGCTCCCATCAAACTATTTTATGATAACTGAATCATTCTGTAATATCAGTGCCATGTGGATATCCATAGAAGAGTGTTGGAAAATTCATTTCCTCATCAAATTTGTCCTTGAATATTCCAAGTGGACGCTGCCCCTCGGCAGGTGCAATTTCGACAATTTTGTCTTGCAAGTCACGAATGCACTGTGAATCAGTGAATCCATGCACCAATGTTTCAGTAACTGTTTCATTGTCCGATTCATCACTTGCATCAAAACCACTAGGATTTTCAAGAGTATCTGCAGAGTTTCCATGTTCTTTTGTGAGAACACTGTTCCAGTTGGCATTTATACAAATGTTCTCTGCTTTGTATAGGGATCTGGAACATAATTCTTTTAATGCTTTCATAACAACATGCACACTCACTTTGCCTGTCTGATAGGAATTTTTGTATCACAAGCGTCTTTTCAGAGCCACAATGATTGTAATTATATTGTTAATAGATTGTGGCGACGCTTTTTGCACAATATCTAGCTGAACAAGCACATTAATAATTGATCCTGTTAAGCCCATCTGGGGTCGTTTATAGCCCCAAGGTCTGAATTGGGCAAATGCAATTCACAAAGACACAAGTCTCTCCTCAAGTTCCGTAAGTGCACTTACATCTGCTAGTGTTGTATTACATCTTATTCGGTCAGGGGTTGCAAACTGTGGCAGTTTTCCATTTTCAAGCGATTGTTTGCATGGAAGAAAAACTTTCTCACTTGAAAATGGTTTATCCTGGGCTGTCAAGCGGAGGTATTCTTCTTGCAAATCAGGCATGAAAGACTTACCGTTTTTTGAAAAATTCAATTGTTCACAAATTGCACATGCAATGGAAGGAGTGTCTTTAATTTGTTTCATGTAGTTATGTCTTGCATTTTTCTTTCGCAGGGAAGTATTCGTAGAAATTGTTTCCTGGTTTTCATTACTACTACTGCATGGTGTTGCTTTTAGATCACGAAGTCGTATAGTTGCATCACCATTCTCGGATATGCAATCACACCTGTTTATGCTTTGTTCTGCACGAACAAATTTCTTTACATTGTCATATGTGAGTTTCTCTCTAAAAAGAATTGTAGCAATATATTTTTTTCTCGCGCGCATGACCTTTTTCAAGTTGTGGTAACTTAGTCTATGTTTCTTTCCCAAGGGCAGGATGAGCTGGTGGCAACTGGGATGAATTTCACTTTCACCCAGTTTCTGAGAAACTACTTTATGTTTTTTGTTCAAGGTCTCTATGACCTTATCAGAAGTCGAGCGAATTTGACGAATATTTTTTTTCAAATTGTGATAACTTACTCAACATTTTTTGTCTAAGCCGTCTATGACCTCATCACAACTGACATGACTTTTACGCATGTTTTTTTTGTTCAAGCCCTTTCTTCCCATATCGCAACTGGGAGGACTTTCATTTTCACAAAAAAACATTCCACGTGTATGCAAATTCGATGCCGTTTGGATGGCATGGACAGTCAACCCTGAACTACCGATATGCGCAAGAAAAGGTTCATAATGGATATGTGTTGTATCTGTTTTCAACGAAAGGATGTCAATTGTTCGATCGCAATTTGAATCGATAACCCATGAATGGACAGTGGCATCTGCCAAGGGAAACCACACCTGGATATTGACCCTGAATATGACAGACATCCATTGCAAACAGAATCTGCAACCCTCCATATGCCCTTTTTCATATGGAAGCGCCATGTTCACAAGGTATTCTTGCCAACTTCCAACTGCCGGCATATTTTCTACGAGATATGGAAAAGGTGTTGATGCAAGCACCTAAAAGCCTGTTGGCTACCACTTATAATTGCATTGTAAAAGGACTGCACAGTGTAAAGTCGCAGTGACTGAACATCGAGTTCTGCTGGTACCAAACAACAAATTGCATTGAACAAACTATCTCCACAGCTAGACACAACATTTGTTGCCAGCTGTAAACCATGGAAATCTATGTCATGCAAAATCCCTTTACATTGCAATTGAAGGTCTTTGCAAATAACGAACAAGTAGATACGAGGACCTTCTATATTGCATATGGGAATTTTTCTGTACACCAGTGGTTCATAATGGCCAGTGAGGGCATTGGTATCATGGAACAAGATGCAATATGGATTGTTAGATGCAGTTTTATTGAATAGTAGATATCTTGTTTTTCTTGTCAATGACCAAATGACAACTGATATATTTAGCCAGTTAGACAACCATCGTATACAAAATGTATCTCCCCAAAGTCCCCTCTCATTCGGAGGCAGAACTGGAGATGCAGACAACTGCATTTTTGAAAAATACGTAGTGACATCTTGTATTCCATGAACTGCCGAAGAAAATCAGATTCCAGTTCATATTCATAGGACTGCAAAGCCTTGGCATGCCATTTTTAAAATAGGTCAAGAAATAATCTATCAATTCATTTCACATCTCGGTCGATGAATAACGAAAATGCAATAGAACCTGGAATGTGTTAAAAAGGCAATCCCCAACAGTATACGAGAATGCATCCAATCTAAAAAGCGCATTGCTATGCAAAACCACATCAATGCTGTCATGTACAATGGACTGTGCAGCTATTTCGTACGAATCAACATCTATTACCTCATTCATCTCTTCAACTGTCACTTTGAAGCTATTTTCTACATAGTTTCACTTTCTATGAAAATAGAGAAAAGCAGGAGAAAAAAATAAAAGGTAGCAAAATAGAAAAAAACAATAATGCAGGGCACCAATTCCCGTATGTATCTTTGAACCTTCTTCTTCTCAACTTCAATCCCCCCTAGTTCCCATAGCAGATGACAAGAAAATAGAGAAATAAATAAAACAATAACTTTACTCAGTAGAAATAGAACAGGTAGACGCAGTGTTCCCACCCACAGAATGAAAGCATACCTTGCATACAGACCCCACCCGATGGTTTCCTCTTCTGACGGCTCCCAACTACTTTTCATAAATCCCTATGCATTGCAAGACACATGCTTTCCAAGAATAGAAACTAAGAGCACATACAAATATGGTGGGATTGCCACCATTGAAAAACAACAATAATAGGGAAACTTACCCGTCAACAAAGGATGACAAGAGCTCATCCCCAAAAACTGCAAACCGCAACAACAGGTCCAACAACTTGCAAAGTTGAAAAACAACAAACCAATGAACAATCACGAAGAGCTCGAACTGTAATTGCAGGACCTCAACTTTGCAAAGTTGAATCAAACAAGAACCAGAACCATGGAACGAAGCATTGAACAAGGATTGAACACTCGAGCACTGATGCCGACCATGAACGAAACTGTATTGCAACCCATCTGTACAATAATCATTTAACACTGCCAGAGCTGTTAGGTAAGCAGTTAAGACTGTTAGGACCGTCGAAGGGCATAGGCCTGTGAAAGCATTTATTAAAATATGCAATGTGGCAAGCCTGTTCTCTCAAAGCATGCAACAATAAAGAAAAAATTAGAAATAATAATATTGTAGAGAATGTATTCTACCCAACATAAAATGCTAAGGGAGACATTCGAACTAATGCTAGCATTAATCCACCGTCGACCAATGCATAATAAAATATATAATTCAAAAAGACCATATACTACCAAATACTTTGGACAGGTCAAGATATTTAACATTGGGAATAGCAAACGCTGCAATAAGACCTCCAATCCTTTGTCTAATCAGATCTTGACAAACATGATACTTTTTATTATATTAAAATCGATGTCTTCACTTCCCTTGTTCCAACAATAGACAATATGGAAATATTTCTGGTCAATGCACAATCTAATACCAGGTCAACGATTTATCGATCACTATAGTCCCTCTATGCCTACGACAGGGACTAATAAGTCCCTTTACTTTAAAACTTGGCAAGATTGAATAAGAGTCGAATTTTCAATCTTGTTTTTTTTCCATTTACTTGGTCTGTGAATATTTTTGAGTCCCCACTACCTCGATTTATGAATTCCACTATTCATTTCAAGTAACCATAATACATAAAATTTACTTGATATTTTGTCTCTTAATCAAAAAATTTGAAAATAGTTTGTCTCCAAATTTGAAAAAAAAACTTAGTAATTTTTATTTATAAATAAAATGATGATGATGATAATTAATGTCCACTAAGATCAAATTGGTCTATCAGACCTTAAGAGGGTAAGTGATTACTTTCGATTCTTTAGAATTTTGTTTCTGTGCTCGAAAAGCATTAAGAGAATCTTTTCAAGATCACCATACTTTTGTTGAGTTAAGAGGTTAGGAAGGTTGGTAGTGTGACAAATATTTTGAAAATGAGATCTAATATGGGTATAGGTTGGACAATCTAAGAGAAAATGCTTTTCATCTTCAACCTTCTTAGTGTCACAAAGGTGACACACTCTTTCATCCTATGGCGTTTTAGGAATTGACCAACGCCCAGTTTCACTATGGAGCTCATGAGAATTTGTTCTTATCTTAGCAATGCTTATTTTTTTCTTTACATTGCAAAATAGATAGATAATTTTGATCTTCTAGATTAGGGTTGATTACATCCTTATAATACCTTAATTTTCTTTTTCCCTCTAACTCTTTATCACACCACATTTTCTCCTTAAATTTTGATTTGAGGTTTTTTTTTAATAGTATCTTTATTCTGCAAAATGGTGTCTTCCATGATTCCCCAATAGTTTAGCCAAGACCAGACATCTTTATGCCATCCTCGCTTGAGTTGATGGTGGTCATGACTCGATTTTGAAGCAATTTTAGGAAGCCTTTTGTCTTCTATATTGTTTAGCTTGTTCTTATACATTAGGTATTTAGTCATAGCCATGCTCTCAATGGAGGATAGGCTTGTTTCTAAGAGGAGGATGAGATAGGGCATATTTCCTTTAATTTTGAGATTATAGGTTATACAATTCTTTTGTATTTGTTCTATCTTTCTTCAGGATTCATGAGAGATACTACAGCCCCATACTTCACATCCATAAAGAACAACAGGTGTAAAAAGAGTCTCAAAGAGGAGTTTCTTCTTATCCCAAGTCCAAATATCAGCTGATTTACAATTGTTTTCAAGCCCATAATAAGATTTCCATCCCCCAATAATCCTTTTCTCAATGCTATAATTCCAATTGAGCTTGTGGTGAATATCAATTCCAAGATATTTGTATGAATTCACTTCCTCCACGTTGTTGTTGTCATATATGAAGGTATCATAAGGGATCTTATTGGATTTAATAATCACGACCTTAGTCTTATCAATATTAACAGTCATACCCATATTGGAGGAAAAATCCTTGAGGATTCTTAGTTGGTTTTCAAGATCATGGGGACTCCTTACCATAAAAACGATATCATCGACATAAAGAAGAAGATTGATGACTATACCACTAAGAGTAGGACCGACAAAACCTGCTTTTTAAACTTTGCAATAACACCTCACACATATTTGAAGTTTTTTTGGCCTACAACATCAAACAAACTTCAAAACTAACTTGGATTTGTTAATCACCACTTAATTTTTTTGGATTCTTTTGGGATATCTAATTTTATAAGACACTTGGAAAAAGTAACGATTCTAAAATATTAGTAATTTAGAAGATAATTATCAATATTATTTTAAAATAAAAGTAAAATTAAATTAAAAATAAATAAAAAAATCCAAAACAACAATTTATTAAAGAGAAAATAAGATTTTAAAACAAAAATGAAATGTAATAAAAATTGAAGTAAAATAAAAATGAATTTATGAAAGACAAAGCAAGATTCTAAAATAACAAGTGGAATGAATTTATAATTTTTCATATTATATAGATAATACTTATAATTTATTATAGTTTTTGATATTATATAACTAATAAAATTAATTTATATATAATTAGGAATGGGTATTTTTTTTATGTTGGTTTTGTTTTTATTGTTTTCTCAATAATTGTGTTTATTCTAATGAAAATGCTACTTTAATTGTTTCGATTATCTTTAATGTTAAGTATACATTATTAATAGCTAAGTAAAATATAATGTTATTATTTTTTTAAATAAAAGAGCACTATATTGATATTCACATATGTACGTGTTAATACAAAAACAAGAGTTTTTCACCTGCCTTGCCACAACAGGGAAACCAAGATAAGTGGTCATCAGTAGTCAAGTGTATCTGTGAATGTAATTGTAACTGTTTCTGACAAAAAAGATCAGAATGTTTGACTGAACAATGGCCATGGTCGACTGTCTTATAGAGCTTGACAAAGAATTTTAATTCTCTACAAAAATGACTAAAGGAAAATAAAACCATAAACTTGGGAGAGCTAGATTGGGCTCGACCGTCATTGGGCGCTATAGGCTGGGACAAAACATTGTCCACAGGTTGGACACCATTTACTAGTTGGAGAAGCTGTCATCACGTCCATCAGGAGGTCCAAGCATTGTCCCAGGAAGTTTTGGATATGGGCATGGTCATCCATTTTTTTCTGCAGCTTGAAAATGAGCTGAAGGTGCTCCTCTGCAAATCAAATTGGGTTGGGTGGAGGCGGCTCCTCCATCATATCTGCGCCCACTGCTTCCACTGCGTCCATTGCTTCCGCTGCATCCACTGCGTCCCGTTCTGCTTCCACCATTGCCATTGATGTCAAGGGAGTTGCCACTTTCCAGTTGGGGGGAATTTCTTCCTCCACCACGCAAGAACCAGTGAC
>JASDQU011102123.1:17586-32573 GCA_032191745.1 Picea mariana | reverse complement strand
TGCCTTCGTGTCCATTGCATCTTTGGCTTTGTTGACTTGGAAAAAATAGGTCGCTTGGACAAGGAGATGAATTGTTCTGTGCAGCAGCATAGGGTTCTATGGTGCAATCTTCTAAAAGGTATACCAAGTGTGCTGGTAAATTAAATATACAAACTAGGTGGGGGCATATAATATTAGACTTGAAAACGATTCCTTTGCAGTAATGGGCCTTTTTGCGCTCCCTATTTCTTCTTTTTCCATTTTCTATTATCCCTTCTCTTTTCTAATTCATCTACCTAGTGTGATTTCTGAAAATTCCTTCGTGCGCCAGTTAGTGGACTAACAGATTCACTTATGTGGTCGTGCTTCTCCCTTCTTCCATAGTTACCCACTTTCTTGATTGCTAGTGCCAGGCCGACAGGTTGAATATTTCTCCCATGGCTTCCGAGGGTCCGCGATATACAGATTAGCCGTGCTGCCCCGCGCTCACGCCCTGTTTACTGTTAAACATTTCTCCAGTTGAAAAATTCAGATGCATACAATTTTACGGTTATTTGGTCCTTACAATGGACAATATACAATGCATATGCTTGTTTAGTCCTAATATTCATCTGCACATGCTTGCATCAGAAAAAGTTGGACTAGTGACACGGGCATGAGCGATTGTCATCCCAGACATCGACAGACCGACAAGGCCAAAGGTAAAGATGCATACGCTTTGCTTTTACTATGTTTGCTAAACAAATTTCCTGGGCTATATATTCATATATGGCATGACATATATGCTAATGTCATATGTAATACATGATTTGCAGCTCGCAAGAAGTATCAACAAGTACAAGTGAGACGTCGAACGTGCTACATGTTCCGCAGACTAAGAGGTGAGGTTGTGAAACTCTAGCTCCATATTTCATCAAAACTATGTGTGTACTTGTACCACACTACCATTCACTTTAGTTTTCCTGTTCAAAAAATGTCATCGGGTCTAGAGTTGTGACATCCAAAGTAATGTCAATAGAGGGCTTGAACAACCGCCAAACTGGACAAGTGTTCCTCAGGGACATAATAGTTGTCTATAGCACCTACTTGGACAAGGAAAACAAAAGTAGATCCATTATGCATGATGACATGACAAACAAGGATGCCATGATGACAGTGACATTGACTATTCCTCCACAACTTGTCCAGAAACATGCAGAAAGGATATTGCCGCGTAATGGGATATCCATTACAAATTTTAATATGTTTCCCAAAATAGTATATGACCGTGGTGATTGCAATCGAATTATTTTGCTCCACGAAACAAGCATTGTGGAAAAAATTCCTGTTGTTTGTTCATAATATCATTTCATCCCATACTCGACTATCAGCCAGCTTGCACAGAGCACTGATATTTACCCAGTCGGAACAATTGGGGCTGATGTCACACTGGTGAGAAAATTTGGCTCACAACACATTCTCCATATAAAGGATGGAGAATCGGACAACGACAAGGCAATGGTATCGCTTTTCATATTAAGTTTTGTCCTTTACTTTGGCATGTGCATGTATGTCAGATAAGTTACACAAATATTGCACTGTTCCATGTTGCACCTGCAATTGTTCGATACATATTTAGATTTGTTTTTGTCAATGGAACAACAATTGCATAGAGGGCTGATTCCACTTATGCTGTTAAAAAATATAACAAAGAAGAGGGATTCTAGACAAAGGATCTTTCGGACAACCCTTGCAACGTTTGTAACAGAGTTGCGAGTAGATATAGTAGAGGATATGAAGAAACTAGCTATCTCTACAACTGTTGTGCGTATACATCCACAAAATCATCCTCACTTTGCTTATAGAAATAGCCTTCAACAAATTTATGCGCTTGCTTACTTTTTTTTTTTTTTTCTAAAGGGTAGGGCGGGGGGTGCAGTTGTGTATTATATTGTTCAATGTATTAATCTCTTTGCTCGTGTTCCCAGGTTGAAGGTCTTTTAGTTGCAGCCAATGTGTGCTCGACCCCCTTTGAGCCTATATGTGCAAAATACAACTTCGCTGCTTCTACCTCCGCTTTGACAAGTGATGATACAATTGATTGTCTACGATGGGGTGAAAATGTCCATATATATATGGACATTGCGTGAATGTTTTTATCTGAACCGTGGGAAACACAACCGTGCATTGTACGGTTAGGAATCCTCTGTTACAAAATGTGCTTCCTGAGTTGGCAGAGTTGTCGTATGAAATGTATCTACAGAAAAAGGAAAGCATTGTCTACATGATGCAACAAATTCAGATACACAACAAATTCACCTTGAATGAGGAAAATTCAATTTTGCATATCGGTTGAAGAAGAGGAAAAATAAAAAATATATCAAAGTTCGGTAGGAAACGAAAATACCTCATGTGTCTCTGTAACATTTATTCAACATCCAGATGAATATTCATTGGACTTGGCCCATATCTCTGTAATCCCCATATATCACATGGCGCCGGTTATTTTGTACTGGGAACATACACCAGATGCAAGATAAAATGAATGCGGCCACATATTTTATTTGTATATCAAATTGTTTGGTGCAAAGGTCGATGGTTTCAGCTCTATGGAATCTTCTGGGAACTTGCTTGCGGTCTGTTTAAAGTATGGTTGGATCTTGCTTATCTGCTTTTTCTGTCAATTTGTATACCTTGGAACTCCAACTGTTCTTTGGAGGACACATAACAATATAACTGAATATTTTAGCGAGCTGGCCCGCAGATTTGCCTGATAATTTCTATGGCGCTGTAACGTAAATGTACTATGTGGCTTTCTTTAGCAGATTTCCTTGATCGATGAACTTGGTAAAATTATTGTTCTGAAATATTTTGAAATCAACGAATATATAGTGTGCGAAGTGCAACTGTTCAATAATAGTAACAAGAGGCTCTTAAAATTCAAATTGGTCGTTGTTTTGTCATTTTTGCTTATTCAATGAACTTGGCAAAATTAATATCCTGGAATAATTTGAAATCAAAGAATATATACTGTGTGGAGTGAAATTGTGTTATCATATGAACAAGAGGGCCTTAACATTCAAATTGGTCCTTGTTATGCTTGCGGCGATAGAATTTAAAAAAAACTTTCTTTTGTTTGCTTCATTCTTTTTAAAATAAACGATTTAACATCCTTTAATAATTTAATGTAATTCACTTGTACAATATGGATAGTTAATATTAATAATTTAGTATTTGAAAATAATGTTTTTAGATAAAGTTAGATAGGATGAGCATCCCTAAACAATTGCAATCTTGAACCCACCAGACGTGGAGTCCGCAAGTCCGCCTGTCAATTTGTATATTGCGGAAGTCTGGGTGATATTTGCAGAACATAGAACAAAAGAGGCTCAAATTTCATCCCGCCAGGCCGAGAACCCGTGATAAAAAAGTGCCCAAGTATGGAACGAGGGATCCACATATGCTCTATAAAATCTTGTCCATACTTTCTAAAAGTACATGTTTACTATGTATTGGTCGTTTGTCGGAAAACTTTTATATCAGTCGTCCGACCAAACTGTACAAACTTTATTGTCTAATTAAATTCTGCAATATCAAAATTTAATATTAATAATTTAGTATTGAAAATAATGTTTTTAGATATGTTATATAGTTTATAGGAATTAGCATCTATAAACAATAGCAAACTTGAACCCACCAGCCCTCAAGTCCATCTGTTAATTTGTATATCACGGAACTCCAAGTGATATTTGGAGGATAGGGAACAATGAAACTGCAATGTTGAGCCAACCAGCTCACAGGTCCGCTTGTCAATTTGTATATCATAGAATTGTGAGTGGTATTTGTATAGCGCAGAACAATAGAGGCCCAGTTTTCAGCCTGCTAGCCCCAGAGCCCCCGCTCAAAAAAAATGGCTAAATATGGAATTCATATGGGATTGCTAGGGGACATTAAAAAAACAATGTTCAGTCAAGTAGTCTGAGTCCACCTGTCAATTTGTATTCCTATCAATTTGTATATCGCGGAAGTTTGGGTTCTATTTGTAGGGCACAGAACAATAAAACCTCAATTTTCAGCCAGCTAGCCCGCGAACTCGCGATCCAAAAAGTTCCTAAGTATGGAATAAGGAATGGGCATATGATCTATAAAATCTCATGTCCATAGTTTATAAATGCACATGTTTACTATGTATTGCTCGTTTGTCGGAAAACTTTTATAATAGTCGGTCCACCAAAATGGACAAACTTTGTCCTCTGCTTAAATTCTGCAATATCAATATGTAATATTAATAATTTAGTATTGAAAATAATGTTTTTTGATATATTGGATAGTTGATAGAGATTTCCATCCGTAAACAATGACAAATTTGAACCTGCTAGCCCTCAAGTCCATCTATGAATCTGCATATAGCAGAAGTATGAGTGCTATTTGGAGGATATGGAACAATGAAAGTGCAATGTTTAGCCAGCCAATGAAATTAGTACGGGATCACTATGGAACAATAAAAATGCAATGTTTAGCGAAACGGCCCGCAAGTCCTCCTGTCAATTTGTATAACGCGGAAGTCTGGGTGGTATTTGTAGGACATAGAACAATAGAGACTCTATTTTCAGCTTGCCAGGCCGCAAACCCGCTATCCAAAAAGTGTGTAAGTATGGGATGAGGGATCTGCATATGCTCTGTAAAATCTCATGTCCATACTTCATATAGAATCATGTCCACAAGTTCGCCTGTCAATTTGTATATCGCGGAAGTCTAGGTGCTATTTGTAGGACACAGAACAATAGATACTCAATTTTCAGCTCGCTAGGCCACGAACCAGTGATCCAAAAAGTGTCCAAGTATGAAATGAGTGATCTGTGCAGCCCATAGGTCATCCTATCAATTTTTACATCGCAGAAGTGTGGGTGCTATTTTTAAGACATGGAACAATAGAGACTCTATTTTCAGCTCCCCAGGCCGCGAACCCGCGATCCAAAAAGTGCCTAAGTATGGAATGAGGGATCCGCATATGCTCTATAAAATCTCATGTCCATACTTTACATAGACTCACCCGTGATCCAAAAAGTTCCTAAGTATGGAATGAGGGATCCACATATGCTCTATAAAATCTCATGTCCATACTTTATATAGACTCATCTCTGCAAGTCCCTTATCAATTTGTATATCACAAAAGTGTAGGTGCTATTTGTAGTACATAGAACAATAGATATTCAATTTTCAGCCCGCCAGGCCGTGAACCCACCATCCAAAAACTGCCCAAGTATGGAATGAGGCATTCGCATATGTTTTATAAAATCTCATGTCCATACTTTATAAAAGCACATGTTTACTATGTATTGCTCGTTTGTTCGAATACTTTTATATCACTCGGCCAACCAGGTTGTACAAACTTTCTCATCTAATTAAATTCTGCAATATCAATACTTAACAGTAACAATTTACCATAGGTTCGCTTCTGAATTTGTATCTCGCGGAATTCTGGGTGGTATTTGTGGACCGCGGAACAATAGACGCCCAATTTTTTACCCGCCAGCCCGAGAGCCCCCGATCCAAAATCTGGCTAAATATGGAATTAATACGGAATCGCTACGGGACAATAAAAGTGCAACGTTCAACCAACCAACCCGCAAGTTCGCCTATCTATTTGTATATCGCGGAAGTGTTGGTGCTATTTGTAGGACACATAACAATAGAGGCTCAATTTTCAGCCCGCTAGGCCAAGAACCCGCAATCGAAAAAGTGCCTAAGTATGGAATGAGGGATCCGCATATGCTCTATAAAATCTCATGTCCATACTTTATAAAAGTACATGTCTACTATGTATTGTTCGTTCTGCGTAGCCCGTAGGTCCTCCTGTCAATTTGTATATCGCGAAAGTATGGGTACTATTTGTAGGACACAGAACAATAGAGACTCTGTTTTCAGCCCGCCAAGCCGCGAACCTGTGATCCAAAAAGTGCCTAAGTATGGAATGAGGGATCCGCATATGCTCTATAAAATATCATTTCCATACTTTATATAGACTCATCTCCGCAAGTCCGCTTGTCAATCTGTATATTGCGGAAGTGTAGGTGCTATTTGTAGGACACAGAACAATATATATTCAATTTTCAGCCCGACAGGCCGCGAACCCAAGCATGGAACGAGGCATTCACATATGTTATATAAAATATCATGTCCATATTTTATAAAAGCACATGTTTACTATGTATTGCTCGTTTCTTCAAATACTTTTATATCACTCGGTCAACCAGATTGTACACATTTTCTCGTCTAATTAAATTCTGCAATATCAATATTTAACAGTAATAATTTACCGTAGGTCAGCTTCTGAATTTGTATATCGTGGAATTCTAGGTGGTATTTGTAGACTACGGAACAATAGAGGCCCAATTTTTTTCTCGCCAACCCGAGAGCTCCCGATCCAAAAAACTGGCTAAATATGGAATTAATACGGAATCACTACGAGACAATAAAAGTGCAACGTTCAACCAACCAACCCACAAGTCCTCCTGTCTATTTGTATATCACGGAAGTGTGGGTGATATTTGTAGGACATAAAGTAATAGAGGCTCAATTTTCAGCCCGCTAGGCCGAGAACCCACAATGGAAAAAGTGCCTAAGTATGGAATGAGGGATCCGCATATGCTCTATAAAATATCATGTCCATACTTTATAAAAGTACATGTCTACTATGTATTGTTCATTTGTTGCAAAACTTTTAAATAACTCGCCCGACCAGATTGTACAAAATTTCTCGTCTAATAAAATTCTGCAATATCAATATGTAATATTAATAATTTAGTATTGAAAATAATGTTTTTAGACATGTTAGATAGTTGATAGCGATTACCATCCCTAAACAATGGCAATCTTGAACCCACCAGCCCTCAATTCCATCTGTCAATCTGTATATCACGGAAATCCAAGTGCTATTTGGAGGACACAGAAAAATGAAAGTACAATGTTGACCCATCCAGGCCGCAGGTTCGCTTGTTAATTTACAAATTCCACGACATACAAATTGACGGTCGATATCTGTCGCTGAGATGCAATATGACCATCAACCATTCACATCTCCTGGGTATATCTTCTGTCGTTTTTCTTTTGTAACCTGCGTGACCACTTTCCATACTTTGGTATTTCTTGGAATCGGTTTTTCTATCACCGCTGCCTTCGTACTTGTTTCCAGATATGCAATAATTAAACTTTAATGCTAGTAGCCATTCTGCAGGAACCGTTAAGATTGTCATTAATGTCTGAAAATCCGGAGAAGATTTTTCATTACTACGAATTAAACTATTATTTGCGCACAAGTATGTTATCCTTCCCAAGTATTCATTTGAAAGGCGATGCAATCTTTTTTTTTTTGTGCACGGACTGGTTGGTGGTTCCAAGAAATTTCTAATTCTTAATTTCTTTTTTCCGTCACCACCACCTTTGCACTTTTTTTCTAATTGTGCAATTAGTGAGCTGTGATGGTGACAGTCCATTCTGCATGAACCCTGGAAACTGTCATCGATCAGCGAAAGGCTCGAGGAGATATTCCATTGATATGCATTAAAACATAATTTGCGAAGGGTTATATTATTCATCCCCGATTTTCATTTCAAACATCGTCTCGAGCAAATGGAAATTCTTAATAACTTCTGGCAGTAGTTCTCTCCACACACAGTAAAAACATTGGGGAAAAATGGCCATAGGTTCCACTATTCCAGACAATATTCTTACTATTCATCTCCCTCTACCTAAGAGAAAACAAGGAGATGGTCCCCTGGTACACAAAGATATATATTTCAAGCCAAAAAATTCCATGGCAACCCTGTCTGCTCAGAGAACCTGCTCACTTGCATTCACGATTGTCACAGAAGTTGATGCCATGAATTCCGAGCCGGAAGAAGATGATCTGATGGACGATGATACGACAATGGATGATGGCAATGCAGAGAATCTTTCCACTCTTGCACCCAAATTGAAATCAACCATACCAAACAGAACTTCCCGGCTCAGTGATGGCAGTGATGACAACACCAAAAGGAGTTTCAGAAAAGAAACCGACGATGAACGCAACAGCCACTTTGCAGCGTGAAAGTAGGAATTCCAAATTTCCAAATTAGTCCATTCTAGGTGGAAGAGTTTCACTGTAAAGAAATGATATGTTGATGCTCCCAGAGATATATTTCAAGCCAAAAAATTATTGATTAACATCTTCAGGAATCAGGTCCAAAAATCTCGCTGCCACAAGGCATTTTCCTACTAGTCATCTCCTTCTGCCCAGAATGGACTAATTCAGGCCTATGGAATTGCACGTGCAAGCTGTGCTACTGAATGTTTTTGGACTATGAAGAGGTGGTTTCATCTAAGGGCTATGCCACTCGCCCTGCAACCATTTTCATCTTCTTCCTTAGGCGAAGCTTGTGAAAAATATCAATTTCAGCACAGGATGATTCATCGAGGAGAAAACTGCAAAGATCTTGCATACTATGGATCCCGTGCCTGTGTTTCTCGCAGATACCTTCAATGTTTTGGCCCGAAGAACTGGGTCCAATTTCTAAGGATAGATGTACAATTCTTGATGTTTTTCTTATTTTATTAAATGGATTTGCTATTAAAAAATATTTGCCTTCGACTCTTGGTTGCTGCCTCTTTTTTGGCTTTAACACATGTTCTAATTGGCATGCTTAGGTTCTGTCGTACTTCTTCGATATTGTGTTTAATTAGCTTATCTTTTATAATATGGAACATCTAACAATTATATGCCAATGTACTATGTGAATCCACCAGTTTTTTATGAAAACAAAAAATGGATTACATAGTTTCAAACCAACGTTCAATTCTATTCGTAATGCAGAAAGAACATAGAAATACCAGTGTACAATGTTCCAACAAAATCGTTGTTCTTGTTTCTAGACATGTAATTATTAAGTTTTAATGCTAACATCCCATAATGCAAGAAGTATAATATTTGAGTTAATATGTTGCACTCATGGAAGAGTGTATGAAGAACACAATTACACTCACACGTTCCAATAAAATCTAATCTTCAACAAAGCATTTGCTGACAATTAGTAGAAAATGAAGTTTAGTAGTGTAGTTAATATGTTACAGTCATGGAACAATTTATCAAGAACATAGTTACACAAAAACCTTGCAATACAATCTAATTTTCAACAATGCATTTGCTGACAATTAGTAGAACATCATGGTTTTGCAACAATGGGGCTTCTTTGAAACAAATTGGCGCTTACGAAAACTGTCTTCCGCCTTTCTATTTTCCCACTCTTTTAATCCCTTTAGATTCTCTTCCTGGTTACTTAATCATTTTTCTCTTGAAAATGCCTTGCTCTGCAGCTTCACGAATACACGCCTTTCCAACAACCGCTTCCCCTTTCTTTAAATTGACCCTCTATTGTTCCCTGTCCCACAACTGGCACCCAGAGTTCCGCGATATACAAATTGACAGATGGACTTGCGCGCTGGTTGGGTCAACATTGCTTAGCGTGTGGGCAGTGTTGCGGGTTCACAGCTGCACTCGTGCTGTTTTATCGCGACACCGACCGAACGCCTCCCCATTCCATACCCAGAAACTTCTCCAACCGTGAATTCCCACTAATCGGTGTCTACATTGGACTTCTGTTGTTCCATGGCTTGCGAACAATACCGTTACTTCCATGATATACAAATTTGCATCCGTTCTTAGATCATACCCTCTTCCGTATCACGGTCCACCTATCATGCCCTCTTCTACGGTGCACATTTTTGCACTGAAAACTTCCGAGAAATACAATTTAACCGTTGGGTCATCGCATATTTAGTGGAACTATTGTCACCCCATTTTGAATCCCATCTGTCTTCTTTCCTTACTTCACCATTTGTTCAAATTTCTTTCGCTGATCGTTGGTTTGGCGGGTTGAAGAAATATTTAGTTCGTAGTCGTTGTTTCCTGTGCCCGTGCCCCTTTGCAATTAGCAGTTGGAAATTATATTTAAGATATTATTGCTACGCATGCAATTAGAAATTTACTTATTCCATACTTAGCCACTTTTCTGGAATTCCACAAATATACAAAGTGACCGCTAAGATGCCCCATCGTGATCTCTTCCGTTTTACACATTTTGCACTCAAAAATTCCGAAACCTGAAATTTGATCGTGCAACACTCGACTGTCCTGACTATGCCCATAACCATTTTTTGAATTCCGTTCGATGGCTTTTCAGAGCTTGCCATTCTTTCCTTGCTCTCTGTCGTTTTCGTCACCTTCGCACTTGTCTATAATAAAAAAAATAAAAAGTTGTATATACTTATACACACACACACACACATATACATATATATATATATATATATATATATATATTGTTTCTAAATATGGAATTACTGGCATTTAATTCTAAGAAGGCTCGAGGAAATCTCGTATTGATGCGCATTAAACCAAAATTTGCGGGGGCATTATATTATCCCTTACGAGTGTTCATTTCAAAATCATGAAATCCTGTTCACAAGGCGTGGCCTTCGCATGTTCACGAAACCTCCATTCCTTAATTACTCTTCACCGTACCCTCCACCTTCGCATTTCTAAATATGCAATAAATAAAATTTTATTGTCATTAAACAATGAAAGGCTCGAGGAGCTTTCCCATTCATAATCATTTAACCAAGATTTACAGAAAATTTACGTTATCAGCTCTAACTGTTCATTTAAACCATCATTTGTAGAAAAGCAACCTTCTCATAAACCTATGGCATCATCTCGACAACAGTTCTGTGGAGATACAATGAACATCTTCGGGTGTGAGGACCAGAACTTCCAATGGTCTAGAGCATTTTCTTATTACTCAACCTCTGCCGCAGAGAACCAAGTAATTTGGACCTTCGGGATTGCTCATGCAGGTTGTGTGCCTGAGGTTTTTGATTGTAAGGACTTGGTCTCTTGGTGTGCCGATAAATTTATTGCAGAGAAAAGAATTATTCCAATGCAGAACCTCTCTTCTGTTTCTTTGTCACCTCAGGTATTTCGCCAGATGCTGAAATTGCTGGAGCCAACATTGACGTTCAGAGGAGAAGATTGCAAACAGTTCCTAGAAAATCATAATAACGGATTGGACCTCTTGCCCCTGTTTTTGGAAAACTCGAATCTAGTTCTTGAAGATATTACAAGCATGGAGGTTAGTTCATTTAGAAATCCATTTCGCGAAATTGCCTGGTTGTTTACAAGAATAACGGGACAAGAGTCCACAACTACTGTTTCCCGCATGGCTCTTTATATTTTGTATTTCACAGTCAATGAACAAGCCATTTTTGATTGCGGCAGGTTAATTTCCCATGATATATCTTCCCAATTGTGAAGCTACAAAAGGGAAAACAAATTTTATATGTCATCCTATTTAGTTTTTTCAATTGCACATTCCTGTCGATTTCTGCAACTGTCTCTGTCCAAGAATGTCAACTGCGAATTCCACCCAGTAACGTTCTGGTACCAGGCCTTGTGGAAGCACAAGGCTTCCCATTGTTTTTATGAGGTTTTTAATGGCTTCCTGTCTGCTTTCAAAGTTTTGTTGTTAGGAGAAGATGCTCCCCGCATATATGAACAAGCAACTAGTTTTTTGGACAAGAAGGGGACACTCGAACATTTGGATATTTACACTATCATAAGAATTTTTGGCTCCACGGAACAACCTACTCTCCTTCCATGTCACATTACAGACATAATGTTTGTCGCAGAAGTAGCGTGTCAATACAACTACTGGTTCCATCTGTTCCAAGGGAAGAAAAAAAAACAGTTCATTCCTCTGCCTTGGAAAATAGGGGAGTTTATGTTGAAAAACATCAATAAAATTGACGATTTCATAGCACATTCTAGCATCTCCAACCTGAGATATGCTGAAGACATAAGAGGATTCGACCCCTATGATATTTTTAGACAACAGTTACAAACACTTGGCCTCGTCGATTGTCTTGCGAATAAACACTTGCCCAAAAACAGAGACAGTGCCGACAACGGTCCTGCCTTTGATGCCAATGAGGTAGAGACAGTGCAAATCTGCACTAAATTGTACATGCACATGAGTGTTCAATCCACAAATACCACTCCAAAAAGTACGACATCTCGGAGCATCGCTCCAACGATCCATCACATCAACAAAGAAACCCATAGTTCTTCAAATGGAGGAGCAGATAACGACCCTCCTCAGTCTAAAATTCATAGTTCTCACAAGCTTCCAGTACAGAAGAAGAGAAAAAAAAATGTGGACTAGGCAGAAGAGCCAAAAATTCAGAGTGAGAACATGGAACTTGACACTGATATGGATACCATGATCCGCTTCCTTGACTAGCCTAGAGACGCCATCCACCATAGCCATCCAATGGACATATCCGTTACTAAATTTTTTGACGAAGATGAATCCTTCGTGTTCCAGAGCGCTGTTTTTGATAGTTGGAACAAAAAATTGATAATTCAGGAAAAAAATGTTAAAAAGAAGAAAGGCAAATCTAGTTCAGAGGTTGATGTTGCCAACATGCGGCCTTCCCAAATCTGTCAACTTCACACCACAACTGAAGAAGAACTTCATGATTCCATTGGAGGCATCGAGACCGAGAATGCTAGACTGAAGGACCGAATCAAGGAATTGGAAGATGCTTTCATTCCTATGCCATTGCTTGTCGATCCTTTGGAAATAACCATGCCTAGCACCCCTGCACCCAAGTAAAAGAATCCTCCACCCTGCTCACATCTTGTAAAGGATAAGTGAAGAACAATATCAAAAAAAGAGTGGAACTGGTTACTGAGGCATGGAAAATATCACAAACCATCACTTCCCTTGGAACCAGGGCACATATCTTGCTCCAACTTTTGCAGGCCGAATTAAAAGATGAAGAAAAATTCTTTTCAAAAACGGTCATCCCTTTTGGCAAGATTGTCAACAATATGACAGAAAAAAAAAAGAGAAGAAGATCTTCCATCCAAAAACCGCATCGGCCAATTGAATGCATGTTGGAAAGAAAAAGTAAAGAACCTGCATCTCATTGTTCAGTCATGTGAACAAGCCATATCGAAGAAAGATATATTATTAACAAAATTGTCAAATATAGACTTAGCCGAGAAAACCTACGACTTCCAAGACCCCCACTAAATCATAAACTCCTTGCCCTTAACCAGGCAAGAGTTCGATAAACAGGTTGCTATGTTTAAGACCTTGTCTTTGCAGAAGTTTTACATCATCCTGCAATTTGATCAAGCTCACGTCCACGACTGACTAGTCAAATATGCAATACAGAATGTGGAAATTCATTAGGCTCTCTCTAATCTCTCTATTGACTTCCGAGAATTAGAAAATGATATTTTCAACATAAAAATCCAGAATGAGATCAACGTCGCCCCAATGAGAGGCTACATTGAAGAATGGCTTGAAAGACAATTGAAACAGGCTGCCGACGAAAGACAATAGGCAGTTGCCAGCATTCCAGTAGCCCTGGAGGACATCCTTGAAACCGCAGTCGTCGACGACATCAATGAAATTGCAGCTGCAAGCAATTAGCCAAAGGGCTCATATGTACCCTCATTGCAAGTTTACTCATCGCATCCTTCTTTGTTTATCAACCCACTTATTCCAGTTTCTTAAATACAGATGTATAGGCAAACACTTATACCTTTCCATTTTTTTTCTTTTGCAACTATTCCAGATCTTCTTTCCACAATCCCGTTTCTTATACATATTTCTGTAATGGTCCGCGGGATCCCCAATCCTAGTCTACATGACAAACACATTGAAATTCCGGTTTTTCTGCAACCGACTTTAATTTTTTTGTATATTTCAAAATTTCCAGTAGTATGTAACAAACTTTTATTTTTTGACAGATTTCAAATAAAAATGCATTTAAATTTTTACATGTTACAAACTCTATTCTTATCTTTCACCACTCTGTATGACAAATGCATTTAATTTTTAATATGTTATAGACTTTTATTCTTATCCTTTAGCAGTCTCTATGGAAAATGCATTTACTCAACAATGCAACCGTCATTTACTTATACCCCATGTTCACAAATGCATTTAAATTTTTATATTTCTTATCTCCTATTAATTTTAGGTCATCATATATTTTTATCTTTCACTAGTTCATATGGAAAAAAACATTTAAATTTCCAAATTTATTCTTCCACTGTAAACAAATTGTTACTTTGTTATATACTTTCAAAAAAATTAGGTTTGCTATATACTTTCCAAAAATAGATGGTGCTCTGCCTACCGACCCTCCTTTCCTTTTGGCCCATCTTCCGTGATATACATGTTGCACACAACATTTCTGTGATATACATTTTGCACCCAATACCGTTTCATTTACAATTAGACCCCATTTTCCACAATTTGCTTTTTAACCTTATTGGCAGGGACTACACTGCCACACAACCTTGTTTCATTATGTAAATAAAAATAAAAAACATGAATCACATAAGAGAACAATTAAATATTGTATTTCTATAAAAATTTAGATTCCAAGTTTAGCATAGGATCATTATGATGAATCACTTACTTTTATTCAACGTCCAATGTTATGAGATGTCACTTTTCACCTTTTGTTTTGGAAGATGTTTGGCAAAGCTTAATTTGGTTTCTTTTCTTTTTCTCAATTATTCCTTCCTAAGTCAACTTTTGACCTCTTTACTTTCATTTAATTTATTGACTTATTTATTTAATTTTTTTATTTTTTAAAATGTTTTATAATATTTTTTTCATTCAATGATTTTTTTTTTTATTTTACTTTTTTAGATTTTTGAAAATGTTTTATTATTTATAATAGTTTTTTAGATTTTACTATATTTTGATTTTTCGGTAGAATTATTCACAAATTTTCACTTTATTAATTTAAAATGTTTTACTATTTATAATAGTTTTTTAGATTTTACTATATTTTGATTTTTCGGTAGAATTATTTACAAATTTTCACTTTATTAATTTTCAAATTTAACTAATTTAAAGTTTTAAAAGTTAATATATTTATAAAAATTATTTAAATTCAAAAAATTA
>JASDQU011102123.1:0-14888 GCA_032191745.1 Picea mariana | reverse complement strand
GGAGGTTGTCACCTCGAAGAGGCAAGTGAAGTTGGCTTCTATCAATAAATGTGTCATTGTTGGTGTTATTATTCTCTATATTTTGGTGTTCTGCTGGTATATGCCTTAATATTTTTTATTTATGCCTTATATAATACAACTGGTACCTTACAAGTGGTATCCAAGCACTTTCCTCTGTAGAAATTTTGGGACAATTTGTTTTTTAGGGTAGAGACGTGTATTATCGACGTCTTTAAAGTACAAAGATCTATCGTTCAATGAGTAAAAATTCAACCGAGGAAAACTACACATAGGAAATATAGACAATTTCACAAGTTACTCAAAACAAACATTTCACCTTGTTGGAAACCTCTATAACCCTTGTTGGTACCCCTTCGAGTAGTATTGCATCGTACAACACTAGTACATGGCCATCACTCCCACATACTTTCGTGTATATAGGGAGTCCCTCAGGTCTCCTGAAACTATCTCTAGATTAGTCGATCAACCACTTGACTGCTACAGTGACACCGAGAACAACACTTAGAAAGATATTCTCTAGTACTTGGGTAATCGGGTAGTACGACTAAGGCTACGACTGAACCTCCTTAGTTGGCGCCCTAACATATTGGACCAAATACTAATGTTCCACCCCGCATGTATATTAGAGAGCTATAGCACACGAAAAACCCTTGTCTGTAGGAACCTTGAAAACCCTAACCCTTGGGAACATAACATAACAGAAAAGAAAAAGAAGGGAAATTTTCCCGCACAACCCTACCTCTTGCATCCAGGTTGTGAAATTCCTACATAGTTTTCCCTGTTAACAATTTGGGCATTCCTTCAGTGCATTATTCTTCAAGCTAGAGAATAACTCTGCATGAGTTAAAAAAAGAGTATAATGGTCCCACCAACATTCTTATTTGGGGCCTATCCCACTGGATTCCTCTCTCCATCCTGGTCACAATGGTACCCATCACTTATAAGAGTTTTTTTTATGTGGGCCCACCCACCATTCCTGACGCCCTTATTTGAAACTTTTCCCATTGACTTCCTCTCTTTGTATTGATCATTATGGCACCCTTCACCTATAACCCCTTTTTTGTGCAGACCCACCAACCCCATTCACTCCCCAATGACCCACACTCGCAACCAATACTATTATAGCCGCATCACTACCTTGGAAAAAACTAATGAGCAAACTAGGAAAGATATATTTGACCTTCATTCCAACATTGCTACTATAAATTCTCGACTCCACCAACTTGACACCATCAATTCCTGGATCACCGCACTCGAATAAATTCTAGCAGCAATGAGCAAATTGACAACAATATTTATGCAATCCCAAGACATTTTCTCTTCTTCACCACATTATAACCCAGAAGGCATTGAATCCTCCCATCCCATGTCCTTTCCTTCCAACCACTTTCAATGCGAACTATGTCTTCTCAGAATTTAGGTCACTCAAATGGAAAATTATTTCTCCTTGCATGGAATTACTAATGATTTGGCCCAACTTTGTTATAGTTTCCTCCATTTGGATCCTGAACGTTGGAAATGGTGGAAATGGAATAAAACTTCACGCCCATGCTACATTCCTTAGACAATATATTTTTCGTCGATCTATATGAATGCTTTGACACTGACACCCACCATTTGGGTCGTTTGACCAAGTTGAAACATTCTAGCACAATGAAAGACTCTATCTTTGCCTTTGAGCACTTGGCATTCAGAATGGAGGGCATGTCAGATGCCTTCTTCAAGAAATTATTTATGAGTGGCCTGAAGGATGAAATCTGAGCCCAGGTCCTAATGGCTCACCTCCATACTTGGTTGGAAGATACTAAATGCGCCAAGGAAGCAAAAAATGTTGTCTCCTCCCAAAACAAAAAAACCCTCCTTTATTCCTCTCCCTATACCCACCAATCCTGCCCCTCTTGCCACTCCTCTCAAGATCTAGAAATTAGCTTGAGCATAAATGGCTGAACACCAACTCAACTATCTTTACTATAATTTTGATGACAAATATTTTATGGGGCACACGTGTAAGGAACAAAAGATTTTTATGTCCATTTATGAGGATGTTTCTAAGGATGATGTCGATGTTTCCTCTGTGGAAGAGCTACCCCCAACCAATGATCTTACTCTTCCTTCTCATCCACCAGAAATTGAATCTCTAATTTCGTTGAACGCCCTCACTGGATTCTTTGCTCTCCAAACCCTCAAGTTAATTGGCTACATCAAACATACAAAAGTCGTCATCCTAGGCACCCATAATTTTATTCATTGTTGCATTTCCAAATAAATCAATTTTTATATCCATGCAGTCAACACTTTTCAAATCATGATTGCCAATGGCAGATCCATGAAATGTGGGGGGAGTTGTGAAAATGTGCTTCTACAAATTGGTCAGTACCACCTGAAATCTCATATGTTTTCTATCGACATGGGCGATTGTGATATTGTTCTTGGTGTTGAATGGTTACACACTCTTGGCCCTGTCACCATGGATTTTAAGGACTTAACAATGCAATTCAAATAGGAGGGATAAAAATATACGTTCTAAGGCATCACAATAGGCTCCCCTGAGAACACCAGTTCCCATAGAATGGAAAAGCTACTAAAAAAGTCCATTCTATCATTATTTCCTGACTCCATTACACTCAAGCCGTCGAAACGCCCTCTATGCATCCAGACCTCCAATCTATACTCTCCCAACACCAAAATGCTTTTAACACCCCCCATTTACTCCCCCCTTCCCGCAACTCCCATGATCATTCCATTCTTCTAGTACCAGGCAATCTCCCTCCCAATGTTCACCCTTATTGTCATCCCTTTACCCAAAATAATGAAATTGAGAAAATTGTTCAAGAATTGCTAGAAGAGGGTGCCATCCTCCCTTGTACCAACCCATATTCTTCTCTTGTAGTCATGTTAATCAAGAAAGAGGGCACTTGGTGCATGTGTCTCGATTTAAATGCCCTCAATAAACTCACAATCAAAGACAAATTTCCCATTCTTATAATTGATGACCTTTTGGATGAATTGAGTGGTGCTCAATACATTACCAAGCTTGATCTCCATTTTGGATATCACTAGATACATATGAAAGAGGAAGACATTCACAATACTGCATTTAGAACTCATGAGGGTCACTATGTATTCTTGGTCATGCTCTTTGGCCTATGTAATGCCCCCTCCACTTTTAAAAGTTCCATGAATCATGTCTTTCATCCTTTTCTTCGTAAATTTGTCTTAGTTTTCTTTGATGATATTCTCATCTATAGTAAAACTTGGCAAGCCCATATTTCCCATGTGGATCAAGTTCTACATATACTATCTAAGAACAATTTTTTTCTCAAACAATTTAAATGTGGTTTTGGAGCCTTTGAATTAGAGTACCCGGGTCATATTGTTGGCAAGGATGGTGTACAAGTGGATCCTAAGAAAATTGAAGCTATGAAGGACTAGCCTCGCTCTAAAACTCTTAAAATATTGCATGGTTTCCTGGGTTTAATGTGCTATTATCACAAGTTTTTCTAGAATTATGGAAAAATTACAACTCCTTATCTATTGGGGCAACATTTCCAAATTAAAGCTGATCATCGGAGCCTCAAGTATTTTTTGGAAAAAGGAATCTCATCCCCAGAGCAACAAAAATGGCTGAACAAGCTATTTGGATATGATTATGAGATCATTTACAAGAAAATAAAATGTGGTTGTTGATGCTCTTTCAAGGAAGTACGAAGATGATGGGTCCTTCTTTTACTTCTCTTTCATTGTAGCATATTGGATTCAAGCAGTTCGCCAGGAATGGTTGCAAGACCTCAAAATTTCTAGCCTAATCCAACAACTGCAACAATATTCCCAAGCTTATCTAGGGAACTCTTGGAACGATGATGAACTTTGATATAAATTTCACTTGTATTTAAACAAATAGTCGAACATTAAATCCACTATGCTCTCTGAGCTTCATGCTTCCCCCATAGATGGGCATTTAGGTTTTACCAAAACCTATGAACGACTCAAATGTTCTTTTTTCTAAGAAGGTATGAAATAGGAAATCCACACCTTTGTGGCTGAATGTGATACTTATCAATGCAATAAGGGAGAAATCATCAAATATCCAGGCACACTCCAAATGCTCTTGATTCCAACTAATATTTGAACAAATATTTCTATGGATTTCATTGTGGGCTTACCTAAATCAGGCAATAAGTTAGTCATCATGGTTGTAGTAGATTGTCCTTCCAAGTATGCTCATTTTTGTGCTCTTTAACACCCGTTCACTGCATCCACAATGGCTCAATTTTTTATGAACAATATCTTTAGACTCCATGGCATGCCTCATTATATTGTATCCGACCGAGATCCAACTTTCACGAGAATTTTTTGGAAATAATTGTTCAGGCTCCAAGGCACCCAATTACATCTCAACACTACCTATCATCGTCAGACTAATGAAAAAAATGAAGCTGTGATACATAATGGATCATTGTATTATTTTTCATCTTTCTCACTACTTTTGGGTGGAAAAATTGGAGGAATAAACTTGCAGGGCCATTTCGGTGGCTGGTTCAAATTTGGAAATTTGGGTCCAAAAAAAGTCATAAATCTAGATCCATTTTGAGGAATCAAACGACCTTTTTTTGGTCCAAACCTTATTCTATAGGAATATTCTAAATTCTACATGTCGATACCTTTCCAATGGTGTAGAACAATCATTAATCAGAGTTCGTATGAGAAAGTTATGTCTCTCGCAAGTTGACCTACCATATTGATCACCATGGTGTGAGTGGATGCCACGTCAACCTCCATTACTTAGAAAAGTGGGGCTAGCCATGTAGTATATTTTCGAAGAACATTTTATAAGGTCCAAAACCTTATCACAATTGAATGTTGTGGAAGTCAAAAACCTATACCTAGATGGCTATGGGGCTATGTTAAATATCGAGCCACTACGAGGAAAAGGGGTTCCATTCTTTTGCATTGTATATTGTTCCATAACTGAGAAAAACATCTAAGAGTGATATTCTGTGAGTATAACAAGGGAGGAGAGATTTTGTAGTATCCATACAAGACATAGGTCAAAGGCAACTCCACATAGAGTGCCTATTTATTTGTACTTGCATCATTTATTTACCAAAGAAAAGAGAGCAGAGCAACCTCACTATCCTGCTGGGTTTTCTCCCATATTGGGTTTTCCAAGTCTATCTTGTGTTTATTTGTGGATGGTGAGAATGCATTTTACTGTTTTCTAATTTTTCTGCATTTTATCTATTTTATTAATAACTAAATATTCTGGATATCTAAAGGAAATTAAGCTTAATAGTAAAGATTTTAGTATTTTATTAGATCTGTTATGACGCATTGTTCCAGTGGAATATCCATGACAGTTTACATATCAAGTTGTCAACAAGTGTTTGGAAACATATTTGCAGTGTTTTGCGCCTAACCGAAAAAATCAGTGGGATCAATGGTTACCCCTAGTTGAATGGTGGTACAACATCTCTTACAATATTGCCACTCGTATGACTCCCTTTGAATTAGTCTACGAGAAAAAGCAAACATCAATTCTCTTATACATGCCAGGTGTCTCCAAGGTTTAGCAGGTTGAAAACACTCTTACATTCTGTGCGACCATTCTCCGTACCCTCAAAGAAAATTTGGTCATGGATCATAATCACATGAAGCAACAAGCAAAACAAATGCTTCTTCGTTTGCAACCTTATAAACAAACTTCACTCAAATATGAAGACTGTCAAAAACTCATCCCCATGTTTTATGGTCCTTATTCAATTCTCGAGTGAGTGAGGCCCATGGCCTACCAATTAGCTCTTCCTAGTCACTTTAAGCTCCATCTTGTTTTCCAGGTCTTGTGCTTAAAGAAAGTGATTCGAAATAAGTGCAATACTCAAACCAATCTCCATGAGTTGGATGAAGAAGGATTAATTTGGTTGCAACCACAAGCAATCTTGGACCAACGTGAGAGTCGTCTTCGTCAACACACCATCAAGGAAGTTTTAGTTCATTGGAAGGATACACCACCAGAAGATGTCACCTAGGAGACGAATACCATTCTGCATCAATTTCCCCATCTCAAGCCTTGAGGATAAGGTTTGTTTTCAAGGGAAGGGAATGTTAGGGGCCTTACCTCCCTAACCCCTCACGTAGGTAGAATAATATGTTTGCTATGTAAGATCTTCCTCTAGAATGTTCTTTAGTAGATAGAATTAGTATAAATAGGAGTATAAGGCATGATAAAGCCTTGTTTTGGGAATTATTGTAATAGAGCTCTACTTTGCTGGAGCTTTCTTCCTCGAAGAGGCAAGTGAACTTGGATTTCTATCAATAAAGGGATCATTTTTGGTGTTATTATTCTTTATATTTTGTTGTTCTATTGGCATATTCCATAATGTTTTATGTTTCTTCTTTATATAATACATTAGGTACCTTACAAGAACACTCTATTCACCTTCTATTGCATATTAAGTCGTATCATTATGAATGTGCCCCTAAAAGCCCCAATTTCCATTTCTCCCACCCCTATTATGCCTAAATACAAGCTAGTGACAACTCACTTTGTCTGATAAGTTCTTCCTTCTTTTTTATTTATTTCACCATTCTCCTTCCTTTCTTGACAATTCCATGATCCTCATATCTCATGTGACTGCACATTAAATTTGACCATAGTCTTGACTGTCAACATTGCTCCTCCTTCCCCTTATTATTTCTCCAAAGACATAGAAATGTGAATGGCTACCTATACCTTGAATAGAAGCCATAAATACCCTAGAACATTTTCAATCTAAAACCAAAGATTAGGGTCCTAGATATATTGGAAAACCATGCCTCTAAGTTGCTTTGAATTTTATGAGGTTTGTAACTATCACATATTTCCAAACATACATCTCAAACCTATGAAAAATACAACAAAATTGCTATTAAGCATTTTAACATTAAAGATTCAATTTTCTAAGAATTAAATTTATAAACCCTTTCACATAAACTATTACTAAATATCAAGTTCATGAACTCTTGGACCTCTCTAAAGTAGACATCAAATATTGTCATAACCCATGTTTTTTCAAATTTTTATCAATTTTCATTTCACTCAATGAGCACTTAAATCTTTAGCCACGATCATTAATTATCTTCGATGATTAATGGTTGACTTCCATTTTTCTTTTAAACAACTACATTAAAATATATTAAATTCATATTTATTATAAATATTTTGTTAATTTAATAAATTATTTAAGTGATCTCTCCAAACACAAAGGGCACAAACTCTAGAATTTATTGTTTCATTTTTAATGAACATATTAGTCCACCTCCTCTCAACATATTAGTCCACCTCATATTAAAGAACCGAGAATGCTAACTAAACTGAGACATCAAAGATACTTCTAACCAGACGCCTGGGTGAATCTATTTGTCCGTGTGCGGCCGTTCGTTCATCTTCTGACGCCAGCCTGCCGGAAGCGAGTACGCCTGCGCGCACGTCGGACACTACCGCTTTGGAAGGTTCTTGGAGTGGGCCGCAAAGAGCATGTCCAACCTTTGGTCCATCCTGGTGAGGCGAAAAACTTGGTCGTCCATCAGATTCCGGAGATCGAAGATGAGCGGAAGGTGCCATAATTCAGAGAAGGAAGGTTGTTCCAACCCTCCACTGTCGTCGAAAGCTCGTGTCCTGGAGTCCCATTCTACTCGGGTCGGAAGTCCCGGTGGCTCCGCCATCCCTGTGGTGTCGTCGGGAGGAGTTTCCTTCTCCACAATACAGGGTGGGAAGAGGTCCTCCATGCTGTCGTCGCTGGGGTTCCGCAGGGTGTCTCCGGGTGGGAGCTTGCTTACCTCTGCACGTGCAATTGAGGGGTGGCTTTGCATCGCCTCCTCTAGACAAATTTCCTCTACAATCGCCATGGGAGGCGACCATGGTCGCCTTTTGCGTCGGGTGGACGCTAAGGCGAGTGCTCGCTCAAATTTCCGTATGTGCCGGCGTCGGGACTCAGCCCTGTACCAGGCGGCCCCTTTTCGCGATTTCCTCTGAGCCTTGGCATTATGGAGACCCTGGAAGGAGTTCGGGTCCTTGTCAGATTGGCCTCTCCTCTCTCAGACTTCGGAGGAGGTCAGAATTGTTGTTCGAACGGAGTGAACACTGTGAGGGTCCAGTGCATCTCTTCCCAATTCATCACCGCGATTATACGCCATGCTACTATGACCGCCAAGGCCATTAAGGCTGGGTGTTTAGTGCTCTGTCACCTGGTACCTCTCCCTCGCGCGAGAGGGCTCATCAAATGGAGGTGGCTGGTGCAGGCCATTGCTTGATTAATGGTCGAAGGACGTGCGCCGGTGGATGCATTAAGTGGGCATCCTGGCAACCGCCCGCGTGTCCCCTGATGCCCTCGTGTCACCCCATCCGAGGAATTCCATATCATTGATATTTGATTTAGTTTTGTTAAAGAGTTTATGTAAAATATGTGTTTTTTTTTTTCGATTAGAGATGTTGGTTAGTTGCAAAGGTTTTGTTTGTGTTTCTAAAAAATATTTTTAAGTAGGTTGTAATTCAAACTCATCATAAACAAGATGATGAATTTGAGGTTGATAGCTATATATCAATTTCATGCGATGGGTATCAATTTTGAACAAACTAATAACTTCACACTTTTTCTTAGGTGATGGTATCCAACTTTTATCAAATTGATGACTTTATTATTATTTTTTCCAATGTTTAACAAGTGTTTGTTGCCATATGGATTAAGGAGATGACCCCAACATGTTTAATGTTTTGATATGGAATTGTTACATATACACCTAGATCTTGTTATATTTCTTTCTATACTTGAAATGAGATGTGTTTAGATTTTTTTAACACCTCCACCTTAATGACCTCCATACACCCCCTTTTAATGACTTGGATCACTCTTTAAAAC
Source organism: Picea mariana (assembly GCA_032191745.1). Classification (NCBI taxonomy): domain Eukaryota; kingdom Viridiplantae; phylum Streptophyta; class Pinopsida; order Pinales; family Pinaceae; genus Picea; species Picea mariana. The sequence continues at coordinate 5,973 of JASDQU011102123.1, read as the reverse complement.
TACCTAAACAACCTCCTTGAAAACCCACACACTCTTCATACTCACAATAAGAGTGTGTACATATACATACCCTTCCTACAAGAGCGTGTGCCTCAAAAAAGTGGATGAAAAAAAAACATGGACCATATTGTCTTTTAAAAGTATACAGTTAGATTCCACTCATAGCATAGGGTTAATATTATGAATCACTTTAGTCAAAGTTATGAGATGCTACTTCTCACATTTTGTTTGGAATATGTTTGGCAAAGTTTCATTTGGTCTCTTTTCTTTTTCCAATTATTCCTATTTAACTTTTGACTCATTCGCTTTATTTTAAAAAATGTTTTATTATTTATATATTTCTTTTAATAAAAGTTATGAGATGTCACTTTTCACATTTTGTTTTGAAGATGTTTGGCAAAGTTTCATTTGGTCTCTTTTCTTTACCCAATTATTCCTATTTAACTTTATTTTTAAAAATGTTTTATTATTTATATATTTCTTTTAATAAGTAAGCAAGTATCATTTTAATCTTTTGGTAGAATTATTCACCTTTATGATTTTTCCAACTTAATGAATTTAAAGTTTTAAAAAGTTAATGTAACAAGTAACATTTTTGTAGAATTATTCACCTTTATGATTTTTCTAACTTAATGAATTTAAAGTTTAAAAAAGTTAATCTAGCCAGTAACATTTTGATCTTTTTGGTGGAATTATTTACAATTATTCATTTTTATTAATTTTGAAATTTAATGAATTTAAAGTTTTAAAAAGTTAATCCTACCATATTTTATGTAAAAATTTTAAATCTAAATTCAAAATATTATTCTCAAATATAAAATAAATTTGCAATATTAATGCGATAACAATTTTGTTTATTTTAACATTAATATTATTAACATATTACTGTGTATTAACATTAACATTATTAACATATTAATGTCATTATACACACATTAAAGTGATTTATTTCATTTTGTATTAATATTTTTTTATGAATTAAATGAAGAAATAACCTTAAGAAGGATAAAATGTTTTTAAACGGAAGTAGAATTAAGCTCTTCTCTTCCCTATGACAGTCACACCATTAAAACACCACAACATCAATGAATATCATCAAAATAGAGCAATTTTATTTATACCAGTTTGTTGTAAGCATAACATTTACTCAGGTTGAGTTTACATATATCGTACAACCTGTACAGGTCCGTACCTTTGTTGTAATGCTTAACGAATCCACAAAACACAAAACTGGAACTGCAACTCAGTTTATATTCGACTGGTATCTTCTAAAAAACACAGCTTATACAAATATCTCTGACCTGGGCACGCTTTCCTTTCCAGACTGGGTGAATGTGTAATTCGTATGAATGTCGTACAATACATATTATTGTTTCTTATATCTGTTTGCTACTTCAAATAGTTGTGTATATGCCCTATCGTGGCTTCCTTTACTTCCTTCAGACTCAAATCGACCTCTATTTCTTAACTAAGATAATTACTGGCCCTAACTCGGCTCCTCGTCCACACAGTGAGACTCAAATTGCTTTCCCTAACTCAGCTCCTCATCCACACAGTGAGACCCGAATTGCTTGCCCTACTTGGCTCCTTGTCTACACAGTGAGACCTAACTTGGTCTTTGGTTATGATTATCTCCTTATGCACGTAGAGAGACCTGACTTGGTCTCTATCTCGACCCTTCTTGGCCTCCTCTTCTTTGTTATCTGGCAGACCCTGTCTCGGTCCTTTCTGGAGCGCCTCGACCCACTAGTCAACCTCCCTTTCTTTTCTTGTGTTGATAGTGAGGCTTCTAGGTTACTTGTAACCCTAACATATTTTCCTCATTCATTCCTAGCCCTCGGATACTCTCATTATGAAATTGATCCAAGGGTGGAGACTTAGTCAAGCATTGAGATGCATCAATGGATGAGATGCAATCTTAGCTTGAGTTAGGTGGTCCCCACCATTTTAATTTTTGTCTAGTCATAATATGGGATTCATCCTCATTACTAGACACCCCTAATGAGGAGGAGTTACCTCCTCGAGCTATACTCTAACACTCCCTCTTAGCAAGGGAGGTAAATTCATTGGAGCTGTCTTCTCCAGGATCCACCTCACTATGTGTTTCTCCCTTTGATTCTGAGAGGCCCAATTGCTCCATGTCTGAACATTCTATTTTCTCTTCTAGGATGTGTCTGCTACACCCTATACTAGGATTATCTGAGTATCCCAATTCATCCAATTGAGTCATTCCCACCATGCGGGTCTACTAAGAATAACCTCTTATTTTCTTACACTTTGACTTGCAGACTCATTGCTTTCTTCTGTGAGTCTGTAAATAGGTTGTCCCCGCACTTTATATAGCCCATATTCACTTATTCCTATCATTACAGGTGGTCATGGTTCTTAAATTGTAACTGAATGGATGTGTACACTGCAACCAAAGAAGCTTGCCCCATATCCTTGATGCTCCAAGGCTAATATTGAGAGAAAGTTGATTCTCATGCATGGTACATATAGTACTTCTGGTATCTTGAAAATTCGTCCTCATTCTAGTTGTAGTGATACTTCCCCTTTTCCATGAAATTCCATAATACTGGAATGCACCCCACACTTAACAACTCCTAAAGCTTGACTTGAGAATTCCTGAATTGCAAGTCGGTCACCTATCATGTGACTCATGGCCTCGTTGTCTATGTACCAACCTACCCTGGTTCTGTCCTCTGTATAAAAAAACAGAGTTTGTTTGTCCTTAAAAATTCTAGAAAACTCTCTAGTTGTGGTAGCCAACTACTGCTCTTCTTCCTCTTCTTTATTTTCAACTTTTGTTGAGGCTGGAATCTCTTTTCTTCTCCCTCTTTCACCAAATCCCTTCTTATCTTTGGTGCATTGGCTAGCAAAGTGTCCAAGCTCTCCACACACATAAAATTGGACGTGTGACAGATCTTTCTTTGGTTTCCCACTTGTGAATCCCACTCTAAAGGTTGTTCCTCTTCTTCCTCTTCCTCCCCTCTTGGAGGTAAGAGCGAGATTTTCCTCTTCCTCATTATCATCCACATATCTGCTTCTCCTTATCTCTTCTTGACAACAATCATTCCATAATATGTCCCGATCTGGCAGTTTCTCCCCACTATCCCTGAGATGAAGGGGTCCCATTCCTTGGGAAAACCCCTCAGAGCAGAACGAACTATTTCAATTGGGAATAATTTTACCCCAACCGCAAGGAGCTTATCTAAGAGCAACTTTACTTTGGTCAGGTAACCTATCACACTTCCCCCCTTTGACATTTTGGTGTGCTGGAGCCTTTCTTTGAGAGCCATGATTTTTCCCTCGTGATTGGCGTCAAACAAACCTTTTAGGTGTGTCCACATTTCATGTGCAATCCGTTTTTCACCAATATTTGGTACTAGATGGTCCTTCACTCCATCTAGAAGTATCATTTGAGCATGTATTTTTGAGGTGAAATATGCCTCTCTGTCTTTAGCATCATTGGGAGTTGACACCGAGTTTTAAAAAATGTTCCAAACCCTGCTCTCTTGAAGAGCATTTTTCACTCCGTACTTCCATTGTACATAGTTGGAGGCATCGTCTAGCCTGTCCACATATATGAGGTTAGTAGCCATACTGCTACTGGTCTCAACTTCTTTAAATTCCGACTTGCTTCCTTTTTCTCTAAGTAGAACGACCCTACTTGGTCCCTTCTTCGGCTTTAGACTCTTGTCTTGTATCTGCAACACAAGATATAACCACTTCTTATGGGATGTCAGAACCTTGCTCTGATACCATGAAGAAATAACACTAAGAAGGATAAAATGTTTCTAAATAGAAGTAGAATTAATCTCTTTTCTTTCCTATGACAGTCACACCATTAAAACAACACAACATCAATGAATATCATCAACACTGATTAATTTTATTTATATCAGTCCGATGTAAGCATAACATTTACTCAGGATGAGTTTACATATACCGTAGGACCTGTACAGGTTCGTACCTTTGTTGGTAATGCTTAACAAATCCACAAAACACAAAATTGGAACTGTAAGTCAGTTTATATTTGACTGGTATCTTCTAAAAAACACAACTTATAAAAATATCTCCGACCTGGGCACACTTTCCTTTCCAGACTGGGTGAATGTGTAATCCGTACGTATGTCATACAATACATATTCCTATTTCTTATCTCTGTTTGTTGCTTCAAACAATTGTGTATCTTCCCTATTGTGGCCTCCTTTACCTCCTTCAAACCCAACTCGACCTCTATTCCTTGTCTGAGATAATTGATGGCCCTAACTTAGCTCCTCGTCCACATAGTGAGACTCGAATTAGTTTCCCTAACTCAGCTCCTCATCCACACAATGAGACCTGAATTGCTTGCCCTACTTGGCTCCTTGTCTACACATTGAGACATGACTTGGTCTCTGGTTATGCTCGCCTCCTTGTGCATGCAAAGAGACCTGACTAGGTCTCTGTCTCGACCCTTCTCGACCTCCTCTTCTTTTTTATCTGGCAAACCATGTCTCGATCCTTTCTGGGGAGCCTCCACACACTAGTCGAGCTCCCTTACTTTGCTTGCGCTGATAGTGAGGCTTCTAGGTTACTTGTAACCCTAACATCTTTTCATCATTCATTCCTAGCCCTTATATCCTCTCATTATGGACTTGATCCAAGGGTGGGGAATTAATCAAGCATTGATATGCATCAATGGTTGAGATGCAATCTTATCTTGAGTCAAGTGGTCCCCACCATTTTAATTTTTGTCTAGTCATAAGATGGGCTTCCTCCTCATTACTAGACACCCCTAATGAGGAGGAGTTACCTGCTCGAGCTATACTCTAACATTAAAAATTAACATGATTAATATATTAGTGTCATTATACACACACATACTAAAGTGATTTATTTCATTTTGTATTAATACTTTTATGAATTGAAAATTTAAATAAGTTAGTTCCAATTATAATTTGTCTTTTGAGAGAGTTGGTTTCTTGTTTGTATTGTTGTGCTTTGATAAGTTTGTTTCCATTGAAAATATAAGGAAGAAGAGGAAGAAAACTCTATTAACCTTCTATTGCATATTGAGTCATATAATTATGAATGTACCCCTAAAAATCCCAATTTCCATTTCTCTCACCTCTATTATGCCTCAACCTAGGCTAGTGACAATTCACTTTGTCTAATAGGCCCTTTCTTCTTTTTTATTTATATCACCATTCTCCTTCCTTGTCAATTCCATGATCCTGATATCTCATTTGAATGCACATTAAACTTGATGTTGATATTTTATTTGTTAGCACATTAACGTTGACCATAGCCTTGACCGTCAACATTGCTCTCCCTTCCCCTTATTATTTCCTGAAAGACATAAAAATGGAAGCCATATATTCCCATAGGAATTTTTCCATCTAAGACCAAGGATCATGGTCCTAGATATCTTGGAAAACCATGCCTTTAAGTTTCTTTGAATTTTATGAGGTTTGTCACTATCACATATTTCCAAACATACATCTCAAACCTATATGAAAAATCCAACAAGGTCGTTATTAAGCCTTTTAACATTAAGGATTCAATTTTCTAAGAATTAGCTTCATAAATCCTTTGACAAAAATTATTACTAAGTATCAATTTCATGAACTGTCAAGACCTCTCTAAAGTAGACATCGAATATTGTCATAAACCAATGTTTTTTCAACTTTTTATCAATCCTCATTTCACTGAATGAGTACTTACATCTTTAGCCACAATCTTTAATTATCTCTGATAATTGTTGGTTGACTTACATTTACTTTTAAACAACTAAATGTTGAACATCTTGGAAAAAAAAGAAATATTAAAATTTATTGAATTCATATTTATTATAAATATTTCCTTAATTTGATGCTAAATGTTGAGCATCTTGGAAAAAAAAGAAATATTAAAATTTATTGAATTCATATTTATTATAAATATTTCCTTAATTTGATAAATTATTTAAGTGATCTCTCCAATAAAAAA
>JASDQU011102122.1:51087-73654 GCA_032191745.1 Picea mariana | reverse complement strand
GTTTTTGTTAAGAATGAAGGCCCAAGTAGTATAAACTCTATAGGCTTTAGAATAATGGAACAGTTTGATACTTATGAGCTCAGGGACTGGTTTCCCCTCTGTTGGGGCAGTCCCCAATCTCATTATGCTTATCACGTACTTTGTTTTGCTTCCTGGCTCATGAGAGCTTTCTAATATAAGATACTATACTTACTTACAAAAAAAAAAAAAAAAGATAGTGTGGTTTTCCTTGAGTAATAAAATAAGTTAACCTGCATCCACAGATAGCAGTCAATGATGATTGTTTTCAATGCTCACCAGAGGGTTATTCAGGATGTTGTGGTTTTCCTTGAGTAATGATGATAAGTTAACCTACATCCACAGATAGCAGCCAATGATGATTGTTCCTATTGCTGATTGACAACTAAATTACTATAAATTTTCTATCATTTGAAAAAAATATTGATAAATCTTATAAATTTTATAAACACCCCTTACGAAATATTTAATCACATATAACAGTCAATAATGATTGTTCCATTCCATTGCTGATTGACAACTAAATTACTATATATTTTCTACCATTTGAAAAAAATATTGATAAATCTTATAAATAGTATAAACACCTCTTACAAAATATTTAATCACAGATAACATCAAATGATGATTATTTCCATTACTAATTGAAAACTAAATTATTATAAATTTTCTATAATTTAAAAAAAATAATGATGAATCTTATAAATCCCTTTTACAAAACATTTAATACTTTATATAGAATGTAAACCATAATTTAAAATAACTTTACATTAAAGAATGTACACCCCAACACAGAGAACATTGAATTCTCTGTACCAGGTATTTAGTGCTGCCAGAAAAACATTTGCCTTGTTTTGTTTTCCAAGGGAGGTGAATCGTCCAGCGAATTGGATTTTAGCGTGGCCGCATGGATTATGCTCTTGTTTGCTCGTGACCATTTTCTTGTAATGCGTGCCTAAATGTCTTATTCCATGTCAGTGTTCAGAGTTTTAAATCAATAAATTTTAAGCTGTAAAGCTTATACAGATATAAAGCAGTCATCTATAATCATCTATAAGCAGTCATCTATAATCATCTGGGAGTGTTGCATTCATTAGACTGTATCATAAGACTTGAAAGTTGAGATGCTCCCAGGCACAACTGTTAGGTGCCGTGCATGCTTCATTGTTTTTATGAATTTTAGGTGAACGTGGCGATATGGAATTGATCAGGGGCATGTTGTCTGTTTTTTTAAATTTTAGGTTAAATTTTTTGAGATGGGTAGAAAGTCCAGTCATAATGTTAAGATATGCTAGTGTATGCATTTATATTGCATTTAAGTTAAGTATTTTTGGATAGTATTTATTATTAAATTTAAGTTAAGTATTTTTAAATATTAGTAGATGGTTATGTTTAAATGTTTTATGTTTTGGTTTTTAGTAGGATATAAATTTAGATAAAATTGTAATTTTATGTTGTTTTTGACTGTATAAATGAAGTTAGTGTGTTGAAAAATTTTGAGGCATTTAGATTGTACATATGTAGCTACTTAAATCTACAGATTCAATAATTTTTCACTACATTTCAGAGAAAATTAACGAGAAAATATCCCAAAAGACCAAACCATATAAAATGTAAAAAACCATAACATATCATATAGTTTTTTTTAAGAATAGAAAATACTATAGTTAACATAATAACATTATGTAATGTTTGGGTAATGCATTTTAATTGCAAGATAAACATAATGATTAAAATATTATATATAACTTAATTTGAAATTTTTAAAGAAAAGTATTATGCATTTAATAGTGTTACATAAATATAAGGTATATTAAAATATGTATGAGAAAATTTAGATTGGATAATATATATATTAGTGTTAGAAATTTTAGAATGACTATTCTTGGTCTTCCTAGAGTGTTAGCAACATGTTGCACTGGTAACAAAATCACATCATGTTCGCATGTTGAGATTGCTTGCACCCAAAAATGGACTCCATAAGATTAAATCCATTCATTTGCATCTGTGGTTGGTTTACTTTCCTCAATCTCATTCTTCTCATTTATTTCTTGCAAAGATATGGTAGCATATCTACATTGCCTATAGCACTTGCCATGCCTCTTTTAACAACAAAAATAGAAAAATTATTTTAGCGTCCTGCTAAATTCAAGGCTAATTTTTTTCAATTCATCGAGGCTAAGCTTCCTTGTTTCTTGCTCATGGATAATATAGAACATTGTGTTGTCTACCTACTCAATCCCATTCTACATTACCTACTCAATCCCAATCTACATTTAGAAGATTTCACTAAGTCAAATTGCCAAGGTTTGGGATTCTGTCAATGGAATTGATACAAGAAATATGGGTTCTTTAGTAGGTCTATGATTAGGTCACACTTTATGGATGTATTATCAATAGTTACTTTATGATGTTTTAAACTAATGATGTACTATAATTCAAGATGGTGAAGGTTGATCTCAATAAAGTTTCACTGTATGATTTCTTTGAACCAATTAATTAGTATATAACTCTCATCTCTATGGAAATGTAGAATCTCCTCTTGTATTTTTGTTACTTGTAAATATATCTTGGATAGCCCTCTATGTGGTGACCGTGGTCTAGAATATAACTTGTGATTGTAAGTATTGTAACGGTTGATGATCTGTGTGAATGATAGCTTCTTTTCCCAATAAGTAATGTTTCCACTTCTTCACACTTTATACCAATGCATATAATTCCTTATCATAGGTAGGATAGTTAATCACTCCTCCATTAAAAATTTCTGAATGAAAACAAATGGGCTTACCATGTTGTAACAAGACTGCTCCCATTGCATAATTGTTTGCATCTGTTTGGATCTCAAAGACCAAATGACATTACCATCCACTCATACAAACCTTTCTTGGTTTTGAAAGTTGTCTTCCATGTGTCTCCCTCAACAATCGTAATATGATGATATCCACTTCTCAAATCCAACTTAGTAAAATACTTGACATATTTTAACTGATCAAGCAAATCAGCAATACGAGGAAGAGGATAACGATTCTTTACTGTAATTTTATTCAAGGCTCTCAAATCAATGCACATGCGTCATGTACCATCTTTCTTTGGTACTAAGACAATCAATGACCCACATGGTGAAGTGATTGGCCGAATAACCCCTTTGTCAAGAAACTCTTGGATTTGTTTTTTAATTTCTGCATTCTCCATCACTAACATCCTGTACATACCAATGTTTGGAAGAGGACAATCATGCTGCAAAGAAATCTCATGTTGAACTCCTCTTTTTGGAGGCAATCGTTTTGGTTCTTGAAACATCTCACCATGAGCATTAACAATCTCATATAAATCAGATTTTATTTTTGAGTCACATCCTTGGAAGGCATCCTTTTCAATATCCTCTTTTGGTTTTATCATCAAGAGAACAAAATTCTTACTACCAATCACTAATCTCTTCATTTGTCCAGAATTTACAAGTGACATGTTCATCTTCTTTTTATGTGCTCTAACTATGTACCCAACTCCATTTTTAAACAAATGATATTTGTTCTTATGTCTATGAAAGATAGCTCTCCTATCATACAAATATGAACTTCCCAAAACAATACCACATATATCCAATGGAATGACATCAAGCTCTACCTCATCTATAAAGTTTGCAGTAATGGAAAATATGAGTTTACACCTTCTTGTTACATGCAACTTTGCATTGTCACATATCCATCCTAAAGGGTATGCTTTTGGATGAGGTGTTGTCTCCAAGTTTAATTTATTTACTGTATCTTCATATATGAGGTTTGCTTGTAAACCACTATAAAAAAGTGTGTCTATTTTGGTATGTTTTGAAATCACCCTTATGTGGAAAAGATCTATTCTTTATTTTTCATGTTGAGTTTCATTGATGGAAGAATTTGAAGAACTAGTGCTAGCAATGGATTCCTTACCTTTATATCCCATGGCTGTAATCTTTGTCTCATCCCCAAAATCTGAACCCAAATCATGTTGGGTAGTTGCAACAGTCTTTGGATTCCCTTTGTTGTTGAAATTTTTGGGTCTCATCCCAGGATGAAGTTTCCAACAATGGTCTTCATCATGGCCATCCTTAGAACAATGCTTGCATGTCAATTTTTCTCCATCTTTCCTCACATAAGCATTCTTCTTTCCTTTTCCCTTGAACTTTCCCTTTCCTTTATCTCCATTAAAGAAAGGTTTCTTGTTGCCCTCTTGAGGAACATTCTTTCATCTTTCTTCTAAATGAGTAGCCTGCACACATACTTCATCTAGATTTGTATGGTTAAACATAAGTATGGTATGTCTCAAATAACTATGCAATCCTCCAATGTATTTGAGCAAAGTATCTTGTGAAGACAAATCTACACCCAAAACCAAAGATCTTTTCCTAAACTCTTGAGTATAACTTTGTACATTTTGTCCCTTAGCTTGTCTAAAATTTTGCCAATCCATTATAGTTTTCTGCATGTATGCTAATGGATAAAATTGCCTTCTAATTGCAACAATAAAATCATTCCAAGAGGATAAAACTTTACCATGTTTCTTCATGTCCTCTTGAGTTTTGGCTTCCCACCAAATTAGTGTTGCACCTTCCAATCTAAGAGAGGCAAGCTAAACTTTGGTTTCATCATATTGGATCCTTTGTATCCTACAATACACCTCTATTTGACGAACCCAATTGTCCAACCTTTCTACATTCACCTCTCCATTGTACATAGGCAATTCAAATTTAATATTAAGCTTAAGTAAAGGAGTATGTGCTATAGTTTTACCATGTTCCTTTGGAGAAATAGGAGTTGGTTGTGAAATAGTAGAGGAAGAAGAAGATGGAGGTGAAGGAGGTGGAGCAACACCATTCCCTCCATTCCATTTTGAAGTGTTTTCCTCATGGTCTCCATCATCTTTTGGAGGATTATAACTTTCACCCTGCAATCTTGGTTTCCTTTCATCAAATAACACTTTCACCATTTCATCCATATCAAAGAAAGATTTCCTGAAAGTTTTCTCATCTGAAGAAAGGTGCTCTTGACTCTCCATATGAGCCATGCTTGGTGAATGTTTCCTTGAACCCTAAGGTGAATGTGCAACTCTCCTTCTTAAGAGCTGAGAACTTGGCTCCATAAGATGTCTTTATCCTCTTGTGAGCTTCAACCTTGTAAGCATCAGAAAACAACACTTGCACAAACAATCAAACCTTCAAACCTATGCTCTGATACCAACTAATCTGAAATTGAAATGGGTTTGTTTTCTTTTAAATTGCAAGAGTAAAAATGGTATGTGTTTGGGTAATTGGATCAAGTTACTAACACATATGTTTAATGATTTTTACTTAATCATGAGAAACATATCAAGAATATAAAAACCATAAAAAATGAACACATAACACAAAAAATGATAAAGGAGTTCACCCCTCTCTTGGGCTACATATCCTAGTCCAACTTCCCTTGGATAATTTTCATTATTCTTAAAAAATTCTTTTACAGTTCTCAAAATACAAAATGGATGGCTCCAATGGCTCCAGAATGTCAAAAAACCCCTAGCTGGGCTCTTTCTGCACCTGGTTTGGCCAAAAAATGAAGAGGTTACACCTCCTGGAAGTTTTCCCCTTCAAGCTTGATGTACCTGCTTGCCAAATTGCACCCTATATCTAACCAACTCGACCTCTGTGTGTTTTCTGTGCCAAAACCCAGCACATTCAACAATCCCACAAAACAGGCGAAATTGTAGGATTGTTTACGCTGACCCCCAATCATCGACGGAGAACCCAGTTGTATGGCCCCATGTGGCCAACGATCTAACTGTTGGCAAATGTCGTCAGCTATCTCCTCCGGGATTGGCACGTGGTCATGTCATAACAATCCATGTGACCAGGTATATGCGCTAAAGGGTTTTATGTGCCACTAGTTATATGGTATGGTCACGTTGTATAAAATGGGGGTTGGGGCTAGGCCCCAACCCTTTTCGCCGCTAACCAAACCCAAAATCTAATTCAAATGATTAAAATAGAGTATAGGGGTAAGAAACACCCACAGGCGGGCTGGTAGCTCGGGCCCTGCCAAACCGCTAATGTTTCCACCCGGAGGTTGGGGGATTGACCCCCACAGAATTCAATACATTTTGTACAGTAGAGGGGTGCCACGTGGCACCATGCTACTTGCCAATTAAATGACACGTGTCAACACCTGATTCATCCACTTTTCTACCACAGAGTCTACCAACTTAGCACTACCACATCACTATACAATAATACATACTGTACAGTCAACTGCCATGTCAGCATTGTATGGATTGTACAGTCAACAAAATTTTGTCTGTTTGGAAAAATAAAAAAAACACGATATCTCACTCATACGACATCTATTTGAACATGTTCAAGTTGCGTTGGGATCGTGAGGACGGGACCTACACACGTGTCCATTTTAATGCAATTCCAAGTACTTTTATTTTTGATAAAAATTTGATCCCCTGGATCAGATTGTTTGCAAGTGCCTTGTTTTCTAATGCTTACAAAGTTGAAGCTCACAAGAGGAGAAGGTCAACTTGTAGAGCCAATTTATCAATTGTCAAGAAGGAGAACTACCCAGTCACCTCAAGCTTCAAGGAGATATTCACCAAGTATGGCTCATGAGGAGAATCATGAAACTCTTTCTTCAGAGGATGAAACTTTCAAAAAATATTTCTATGATATGACTGATATGGTGAAAGTTTTATTTGAAGAAAGAAATGCAAGATTGCAAGGTGAAAGCTCAAATCCTCCAAAGGGAAATGGAGACAGTGGTGTTAAAACTCCAAAGATAAATGGAAGGAATGGTGATTCTCCACCTCCTTCACCTCCATCTTCCACCTCTTTTACCATTTCAGAACCACCTCCAAATTCTCCAAAAGAACATGGTAAAACTCCTCTACAAACTCCTTTGCTTAAGCTTGATATTAAGTTTGAATTTTCTATGTACAATGGAGAGGTAAATGATGAGAAATTGGATAACTGGATTCGTCAGATTGAAGTGTATTATATGATACAAAGCATCAAATATGATGAAACTAAGATTCAACTTGCTTCTTTAAGATTGGACAGTGCAACACTTATTTGGTGGGAAGCCAAAACTCAAGAGGACATGAAGAATCATGGTAAAGTTTTATCCTCTTGGAATGTTTTTATTGTTGCAATTAAAAGACATTTTTATCCATTAGCATACATGCATAAATCTATTATGGATTGGCAAAACTTTAGACAAGCTAAAGGGAAAAGTGTTCAAAGCTACACTCAAGAATTTAGAAGAAGGGTTTTGATTTTGGGTATAAATTTGTCTTCTCAATAAACTTTCCTCAAATATATTGGAGGATTGCATAGCTACTTGAGGCACACAATACTTATGTGTAACCCTACAAGTCTAGATGAAGTTTGTGTACAGGAAACTCATTTGGAAGCAAGAGAGAGGAATGAACCTCAAGAGGACAGAAAGAAACCTTTTGTTCATTGAGACAAAGGAAAGAAGAAGTTCAAGGGAAATGGAAGAAAGAATGTTTCACTCAAGAAAGAGGGAGATAAACTCACTTGTAAACATTATTCAAAAGATGGCCATGATGAAGGCCATTGTTGGAAACTTCATCTTGAAAAGAGACCCAAAAAGTTCAACAATAAAGGGAAACCAAATACTACTGCAACCATACAACATGATTTAGGTTATGATTTGGGTGAAACAACAGCCATGGGTTTTCCAGGTAAGGACTCTATTGCAAGTACTAGTTCTTCAAGTAGTAATAGCCTCAATGAAACTCAACAGGAAAAAGAAAGAATATTATTTTTCCACATAAGGGTGATTTCAAAGCATACCAAGATAGATTCTCTTTTTGATACTGGATCTCAAGCAAATCTCATATCTGAAGACACTGTCAAGAAACTAAAATTGGAAACTACTCCACATCCTAAACCATACCCTCTAGGATGGATATCTGACAATGCCAAATTGCATGTGACAAGAAGGTGTAAACTTAGGTTTTCCATCACTACAAAATTTATAGATGAGGTAGATCTTGATGTTATTCCTTTAGGTATTTGTGTGATTGTGTTGGGAAGCCCATACTATATGATAGGAGAGCCATCTTTCATCTTCATGAGAACAAGTATCATTTGTTTAAAAACGGATTTGAGTACATTGTTAGAGAACATGCAAAGAAGTTGACTTTCTCACTTGTAAATGTTGGACAAATGAAGAGATTAGTCAATGCTAGTAAGAATTTTGTCCTCTTGATGATCAAACCCAAAGATAATGTTGAAAAAAAAGCTTTCCAAGGTTGTGATTCAAAGTTGAAATCTGATTTATATGAGGTTGTTCACCAATATGATGAGATGTTTCAGGAACCAAAGGGATTTCCTCCAAAAAGGGCTATCCAACATGAGATACAATTGCAACAAGATTGTCCTCTTCCAAACATTGGTATGTATAGGATGTTAGTCATGGAGAATGATGAAATTAAAAAACAAATCCAAGAGTTTCTTGACAAAGGGGTCATCATGCCAAGTAAATCGCCATGTGGATCACCAATTGTTTTAGTGCCAAAGAAATATGGTACATGGCACATGTGTGTAGATTTCAGGGCCTTGAACAAGATTACGGTAAATAATAGTTATCCTCTTCCTAGAATTGATGATTTGCTTGATCAATTGAAATATGCTATGTATTTTACTAAATTGGATTTGAGAAGTGGATATCATCGGATTAGGATTGTTGAAGGAGGCACTTGGAAGACAACTTTCAAAACAAAGAAAGGTTTTTTTGAGTGGATGGTAGTTCCATTTGAACTTTGTAATGCTCCTGCTACATTCATGGGAGTCATGAATTATGTTTTACGACCTTTTCTTGATGATTGTGTGATTGTCTACTTGGATGACATTTTGATATTTATCAAATCTCGTGAAGATCATGTTATGCATGTAAAGAAAGTTATGGATGTCTTAAATAAAGAAAATTTAATTTTGAAGATGTCTAAATGTGAGTTTGGAAAAACCTCACTTGTTTACTTGGGGCACATTGTTGGAGGAGGAGAACTAAAATTGATCTTTCCAAGGTCAAAGTTATTTTGGATTGGCCAAATTCCAACAATGTGATAGAGGTAAGAATGTTTTTGGGAGCATCCCAATATTAGAGAAAGTTTATTGCTAAGTTCTCTTCAATTGCAGCTCCATTACATGCAGTGACAAGCATCAATCAATTTTTCCAATGGGGAGGAAAGAAACAAAGAGCATTTGATGCATTGAAGGAGAAGATTAGTTCAACTCTAGTTCTTTCACTTCCAAATTTGAGACAACCATTTGAGATCCAAACAAGTTATGCAATGGGAGCAGTCTTGTTGCAACATGGTAAGCCCATTTGTTTTCATTCTGAAAATTTTAATGGTGTTGTGATTAACTATCCTACTTATGATAAGGAATTGTATGCATTGGTGCAAAGTGTGAAAAAATGGAAACATTATTTGTTGCGAAAATAAACTATCATTCACATATATCATCAACCATTGCAATACTTACAATCACAAACGAAGCTGCAACAAGCAAGACACTTCAGATGGATGGGTTTTCTACAATAGTCCCAATTGTTTATAAGGTATAAAAAGGGCATTTATAACAAAGTTGCTGATATGTTTTCTAGGCCTATTGTTAGTGCTTCAATTATTCTTAAGCATAATTCTATCATGCATGAGAGCTATATTGAACAATATGCTTTAGATGCAGATTTTAAAGAGGTTTATGCAACTTTGTGTCATTCTAACCAAGTTGAGGAATTGGATTACCATGTGCATAATAAGATTTTGTTTCATCTCGGCAAGCTATGTATTCCACAGGGTGAAAGAGTCAACATCATAAGGGAAACTCATTCTTCTCTTATTGTTGGCCACTTTGGTGTAGGCAAGACAATGGCTAATTTTTCAAAGGTATTGCTATTGGCCTAAAATGAATGAAAGTGTTTCAAGATATGTAAGAGGATGTTCTTTATGTGCTACAAGCGAGCCTAGCAATAGAAAGTTGGGTTTGTATACTCCACTTTCGGTTCCTTCTCGTCCTTGAGAAAACATTTCCATGGACTTTGAAGGAGGTCTACCTATGTCTAAAAAAATCATGATTATCTTTATGTTGTGGTTGAACATTTAAGAAAAATGTGTATTTTGATGCCTTGTAAGAAGCAGGTTACAACTGAGCAAATGCCACATATGTTCTTTCAACATGTTTGGGTACATTTTGGGTTGCCTAAATCCATTATTTTTTATCGATATTCTTGATTTATTGGGAACTTTTGGTCGAGTTTATGGGAACTCATGGACACCAAGCTGAAAAAGAGCACAATTTTTCATCCACAAATCGATGGTCAAACAAAAGTGGTTAATAGGAAAATAGTGCATCTTCTTCATGGTTATTGCAACAAGCATCATAAGATTTGGGATGAGCACCTACACTACATTCAACATGCTTACAACCAGGCTAATCACTCTTCAACTCAAACATCTCCATTTGAAGCATGTTTTGGTTATTTTCCCAAACCTCCTTTAGATTTTTTCTTCGGGAAAGACATTGCTATTGATGGTCAATATAGCATTGATAAGGAAAATAAGTTCATTGAAAAAATTCAGTTGGTGCATCAAATGGTACAAGAACAGTTGGAAAAGAGCCAAGCCAAGTACAAGACAAGACATCACAAGCATCGTGTTGATCGCAGTTTCCAAGTTTGAGATGAATTTTGGATTTACATTAGCAAAGAGAGGCTTAAAGGAGAAGGTAAAAAACTGAAACCAATTAGATATGTACCTTTCAAGATTCTTTAAAAGATTGGTAATAATGCCTTCCATTTGGATTTGCCTCCTTATATGCAAATGTATGCAGTTGTCAATGTTGAGAATTTGAGATTGTATGAGCCTCCTTTGATTGATGATCAAGGAGAACATGTTTAGATTCCTTCTATAGATGATTTCTCTCCAGAATATCTTTTAGAACTGCATGAAGATACAATTCTTGACAGAAGGATGAGAACTTCAAAACAAGGGAATGTGGAATACCTTCGCGTTGGTCTTAAAGGCACAAATACAATCAAGGCCAAGTGGATTGAGGTTGGAAAGGTGAGGGAACTATAACCTCATCTTCAAATAGACTGAAAGTAGTCTTTTGGAGGTCCAAAAGCTTCCCAATGGGAAGGAGTGATCCAGAGGATCAAAATTTTCTCAAAAAAATCAAAGTGCTCAGAATTTCTTCAAAACAGATAGGTGCGTAGGCCTCATCCTCATGATCCCAATGCAACTTGAACGGGTTCAAACGAACGTCGTATGAGTGAGATATCACGTTCTTTCCATTTTTCCAAACAAGAAAAATTTTGCTGACTCTATAGTCCGTACAGTGTTGAAGTGGCATGGTACAGTTCCCACACATGGAAAATGACATGGACTGGCCATTGTGTAGAGATGCTGAGTTGGCAGGCTAACTAGGCAGGTGATTGGAAAGGTACATGGACCAGTAGGGTGCTGACACATGTCGCTTGAGTGGCAAGTGGTATTGTGCCACGTGGCCCAGTCGTGGGCTACCACATGGCACTCCTCTCATGTATAAAATTTAATGGTAGTCCACAAGGGTCGAACCCCCGACCTCCGAGGCCAAGTGGCATAGCTCTAACGTAGGTCGGGCTACTAGTCCACCTACGGGTATTTCTTAAACACACAGTCTACCACTAATATTTAAGCTTGCTATAACTTTTATTTGGGTGCTAGAAGGGTCAGGGCTAGGCCCCAGCCCATATGACTTACCATGTGACCGTTTCACATAACCAATGGCGCGAGAATGGGTTAACCATCGTGTAAAGCCCGGAAGGTGCGGAGACTTGGCCATATGGCCATAGTATAAGACCATTGATGTGGGCCTGAAATCCACTATCTGATGGGGGTATGAACTAGGCGTTGGGACGTGGCCATATGGCCCCCATGCAACCAACATCTCCACCGAAAAAGGTGCTAGACCCCTAACTGTTCGACAATGCACCCCATTTCTCGGAACAATGCAGTGTGCTCAATTTTTGGCCTAGTAATGCTGCAAGAGTTAGGTTAGTCACACACAGGTGCGAATTGGAGAACTAGAGACAACAAGCTTGAAGGAGAAATTTTCCAGGAGGATATCTTCTTCATTTTTTGGCCAAATCAAGTGCAGAAAGAGCCTAGCTAGGGGTTTTTGGATGTTCTGGAGCCATTGGAGCCATCTGTTTGGAATTTTGAGCAATGTAAGGAACTATTTTTATCATTTTGAGAAAATAATTAAAATGATACATTGTAAGAGGGACTAGGAGATGTAGCCCAAGAGAGGGGTGAACTCCTTTATCATTTGTTGTGTTATGTGTTTACTTTGATGACTATTATTGTTGGTTATTAAGTGCATATTAAGTGTGAAAACTCTCTAGTTTATGTGTTTGCAAATTGATCCTTTTGCCCACGCTCACATAATTTACACTTACAAATATTTTAAAAGATATAACTCTTCTCATTTTTAGATCAGTTATGCATTTAATGAATGATATTTTACATCCATCCCTAGGTTCATGTTTCATCGTTTATTTTAACAACATTTTGATTTTTAGTTCTACTTAGGAGCAAAATGTGTTACATCTAAAACAAGTGTTAGAAACACTATTTAGAAACATCAATTGCTAGAAAATATAAATAAGTATGAGTTTTATAAGTCCTTAATGTACATGAGGCATATGGTTGAAGGATGTGAATTGAAAATCGGTCCTACAAAGATAGAGTCCATTATCAAAGGGCCCACTCCTACTATTGTCACAAAATTTAGGAGTTTTGCAGGTGTTTCCCAATATTTAAGAAAGTTCTTAGCATCATGGTGCCAAATAGAATTGCCTCATATTCCTTTTCTTTTAATAATTGATATGGTTTTTTTTTATAGTGTTGTATGTGTGTGCTTATTGTTTTTCTCACATTAAATTTATTGATACTATATTTTTAATTTTGCATAACATAATTTATTGGGCCAACATATGATGACAACAATATTATACGCATGGTATGGAAGTTACAATCTCTTCAATATTGGGTTGTTGACAACACCTCACTTCTCTTAGTGTAATGACAAGGAGCTCTACTGAAAGAACTATCTACTGGGTAAAGCAACAATCACTCATACTAATCACCAATATTTATAGTACCTACATGCTCACTGTAATCTCCAACAAGTATGCTACTATAAATGGAAGGGATTTCTACAACAATTTCATATAGTGTTTAAATATAAGAATGCCACAACCAACAAATTGATTGTTTTTCTATCCATGCTACTAGCACCAAATATTATATCTCTAGAAGCCATTATGTACATGGATCCATTCACCCATAAAATTACAAATATGATTACATGGAAAATGAGGACTTCAAGGGGGTGTATCGACAACTACAAGGAAAAAAATAATAAACAAATGTTGATTAACATATCCAAGATGGGTTACTCTACAAAATGGGGAATACTTGTGTACCAAAAGAATAAATATTACAATTGATAAGGAAAGTTCACACCTACAAGGTTGTTCGTCATTTTGGTGCCAAGAAAACTGTGACTAACTTCCATAGGTATGTTTGTTTGACGAATATGCAAGAATAAGTAGATATATTTATTAGAGGTTGTATTTTGTGTTGTACCAACATGCCTAGCAACAAGAAGTAAGAACTATGTAGTCCACTTCTAGTCCCTACAAGATCATGGGAAATCATATCCATGGAATTTTTTGGTGGTTTTCCAAGGACAAAAAGATGGCATGATTACATATATGTGGTAGACAAGTTCAAAAAGATGTTTGTTTTGATGGCTTGTAAGATGACCATCAAAGGACAAGAGATTGCAAGCTTGTTCTTTGAAAGGGTCTAGGTGCACTTTGAGATTCCAAAGAGCATCATTTAATATATTCCTTCTTTCATTTTGGATTTCATTACAAGAGAAATTGGATAGTAGTTTTAAAGAGATCCACTACCTTTCACCCACAAGAAGATGGGTAGACAATGGTAGTAAATAGGACTTTGGTTTAGCTTTTGAGAGGTTACAATCATTAGCATACAAGGACTTGGTATGAAATATTGGTTCACATAAAACTTTCTTATAATAGAATTGTCCATATTTGCACTAGGAAGATTCATTTTCAAATTTATTTTGGATATTTTCCACCATCGCCATTGAATATTATATATGGACAACCTAAAGAAAGGGAAAAAACCATAGGTAATGCATTGAAGTTAGAAAATTTCATAGACAAGGTAGGCCAAAAACATTTACAAGTTCAATAGAGACTAGAAAAGTCTCTAGAGGAATACAAGACTAGGCATGATATTTACACATTATTGAAAAGACTTTTCAAGTATGAGACAAAATTTGGTTACACCTTAGTGACGGAAGGTTACAAGGACGAGGGGGGAAATAAAAGCCCTAGGATATAGGCCTTCCAAAATATTGGATAGGGTAGGAAACAATGCTTATAGGCTCAATTTGACCTTATATTTGCATCTCCTTAGTTGTAATGTAGATAACTTGAAACTCTATGAACCATCCATGCTCAATGAGGATGAAGAGGGCCAAGTCTTGGCTTCAATTGACATTTGACACTAGATGCATAGGGAGAATCGCTAGAGAATGCAATTTTTTAAAAAGAAGATTAGACCAACTACAAGGGGTCAACAAGAACTTTGGCAAGTGGAATTGAGGGATCAACTACCAGCCAAGGCCAAATTCTATTCCAGGGAGAAAGTTGGGGAGTTGTTTCATCACCTCCTTCAAAACTAACAATTTTAGAAACCGAATACTCCCAAAATGGGGAGAGATGATTCAAAATGGATCTACAAAGGTACCATATGAGTTTATTGATTCTGTATATGGGGGGGATTAGAATTTGGAACATCTCAAAGATGTTTTTATTTTTTCAAATTTGGGTCATCAACTTCCCTTGCATTTTTGGGGCCCTAAACAACAACTTTTGGTCATGGTGCGAGATGGGGGATCTCATAGGTGTACCTCATCTAAGGTTGAAATTGTTCTTCTCATTGAGATCTTTTTAATGAGCTATCGTGCACCTAAACAAAGTTTGTATGCAAAAGTTATGGCCTTAGCAAGGTAACGATCCATATATTCTCCACATGTCCAAGTGATGACCATGTTAGGCTTTCACCGGAGACTTCTAAAAGCATTACAAAGCCTCATGGATTTTCCAAGAGGGTTTCTAAAAATTACACCTAACCCAAGAGGGTTTCTAAACCCTACACCTAACCCTAATTTTAGCTATTAAAATCCTAACAAAATGAAAGAAAATGGTTCATTTTTTCATTAGGCATTGGTTCTTTGTGAGCATATTGTAGAGGACTATAAAAGTGTCTAATAAGTTCATGGTAAGCTTGGAAAGGTTTGTAATATGTATTGTAATCTCCATACTATAGTCTATAAAAAGATGAAAGGTACTATTCTTCATTCAATGTTGATTTTTATATATAAGTTTACCATACAAATATTTGTATTCTGATATACATATTTTGTTATTGTAGTTTATTTTATATATTGCAGTAGTTAAAGGATATGAATGGTGTATATTAAAATTATGAAAATATAACAGCTTAGTGAAACATAGGCTTAATGTAATGGTTTTAAGTTTAAATCTATTTTAATGGGTCAACCATTTAAATATCCAAATCTATTTACACATCAATGTTGGGTTAAAAAAACTAAATAACATTTATTGGACACAAGAAAAACAAAAGATCAAAGAATAACTAAAGTGATACCCATGAAAGCAAAATGCAGGTAGTGGAAAGGAAAAATGAATATTTATTTAAGGAAAAAGATAAAATAAATTCATTGTAAATTCAAAGTCTTCAGCTAGGAACGAAGGGTTTTTATTTTATTTAATTGAAGTGTCTCTGCTTTTTATTAATTTATTTGATCAAAAGAAATGGTTCCCATTCTTTTTCAGAAAAAATAACCCATGACCTGAAAAGGCAGTAGCAAAACAGGGAGAATAACTCCTGTTGCAGCGTCATAAGAAAACCCAACTTTATCAATAACTGAGCAAGCCGTGCAATGTACACTCAGAGAATATTTAGAATTAAAAAGCTCAATTTAGTAGTTTAAAAGTTTTATTGTTTTTTTTTTTCAGTTTGATTTTGTTTAAAATTCGATAATGAATGATTGGATTTACAGATTTGAGTGATTAAATTTGTATAATTAAAATACCTAAAGAGTTTTTCAACAGCAGAATCTATTTATACATTTAGAAAAACAATTTAAATAACATCAAATAAAATAGAGATTTTATCTAAATTTATACAGCCAGATTCTAATCAATTCCTACCCCGAAAAAACCAAAAAAATAGAACGTTTAGCCAACTCCTTTTCCAATATGTATGGATATGGAGTACTTGATCCAAGCACATGGAGCTTGCATTCAAGTAATCCCACAAGTAATCCCATTTGCGGTTACTTTTGTTGGAATTTGGTAAATTAAGAAATACGATAATTGCAATTGCCATGGATCAAATAACAGTTTGTACTCGATTGTTCACAGATTAATCACAGTTTCAATATACAATTTTGTATGAATTAAGTTATTGACACTGAAACGACCGGATTCAGCGGAACAACCTGCGAGAAAAAGAGAAAAAAAAAAAACGAAAGGCAATTTGACTGTCCGTTATCGGACGGAGACACTCTGTGTTGAATCGTTGATGACTAATGGCTATTCCACATCATGGATGCGTGTATGAACGCACTATCTATGAACGGACAGACAGACAAATCAAGCGTGGAACGGTGGCCACTGGCCAATTTTTGCATTTTATTATTTCGTTGTAATTACGTATTGGCCTCTTTACCTGGCAACTGGTGAGCAGGTTTGATTCAAGCCTAGTATGATGATTTCAGTTCTAGTTCCACCATCCTACAGAAAACGCGTTTTCAAACAATCTATAAATGTGCTTCCCAACTGAGTCTCTCAAAATATCATAGGCAATCTAGTCGAAATCTATTTCTGGTCCTTCCATTGCTATTGCGATTGTACAGGAAATAGGAAAGTCTAATTTGCTGCTGCAAAGATTATGAGTGGGATTGGAAGTCTGGCTAGTACAGCTCTGGGACTCATGGTGGTCTCCATAATCATGGCGATATTATGTGAGTCGGTGCCAGCCGATGCACAATGCACTGTGGTGGGGTTCTGCAGATGTATTTTCACTATTGCTTCGTCAGAGCGAGTCCAGTAAACAAATTAGGTAGATATTATTTCTCCCTGCATGGTTGACCATTTGCTCAATCCATGATATTACATTTTTCTTTGTTTTGTTTTACTGAATTTGTTTCAGGGTGTGACGCATCATCGACTAGTAGGTTTTACTCCTGTAAATCAATCAGAGAAGGAGGTAGGGTCAAATGAGACTGAGAGAATTTGATTTCAGTGATGACATGTAGAGGCTTGGAAGCTGTATGTCCCAACAAAGTCTCTTATGCTGACATTATTGTTCTGGCTACAAGAGATGTTTTTTCCCTGGTAATTACACTTAGTCTTAGAGCATGTAAGAGGAATATTATTAGCAAGCAATTATATGATATTGTATTTCATATAGTGTGGTATGTGCATGTTGGTAGGCTGGCTTATGGTGTTTCGATTGGAAGAAGAGAGGGTGCATAGTTCATAAAAGGAAGCAAAGGTGCAGAATAGGTTTTTAAGAATTTACATTAATCAATGAGAGAAGAATGCGTAGAAATTAAATAAACAATTGCAGTAATAAACAACACATAAATATACAATCATTATAGGATGATTTCTTAAAGAAAACTTTTAGAGGAGAAAAAAACCCACACTCTAAAGCATGCTCAATGTACTATTTAGCAATTAAATGGTCACAGTACATTAGAGAGTCTCCTTGCTCTCAACATGAATGAAACCCCGCACTCTAAAGTATGCTGAATGTATTATTTAACAACTAAACGATTATAATACATTAGAGAGTCTCCTTGCTCTCAACATGAGTGTTCACTAGTAACAAAAGGATTCTAGAGAAATTTGGGTCACATAAAAGTGAGTTAAAGCTCACACTCTATTTTCCTCCAACCCTAGCACTCAAGAGATAGGCATAATAACACCATAAACCATTTATGGTTTTCCAATTCTACATGCTGGAAACCGCCAACAATTAATTGCCAAATGGTGTTCCTTAACATTCATTTCCTACTAGTGATTTGCATTTATTCCTTGCCACTACTCATAATTTATTTTCTCTTACTACTTAGCATTTATTTAGTCCCTTATATTTCTCCATGTTTATTCTTTTCTATTGTTGAGCAATCATTACCTCTTCTAGTACAGGACTACAAGGTGTATGACACACATGACCCAACATTCTCCCACTTCATACCTTGCAAGAGTATAAGGGATCGTGCATCAAACCATGACATAATTGCTAGGAGCCATAAAACCCATAGACGCATGACACCACTTGAATTTTCCTATGCTCGCGAATTTCATCAATGTATCTACAATATTATGCAAAGTGTCAACTTTCTCTAATATCACCTTTCCATCCTCCTAACAAAATGGTGCCGGATATCTATATGTTTTTTCTTTGCATGAAAGTTTGCGTTCTTAGACAAATGAATGACATTGTTACTATCATAATGAACTATAATAGTTCTATTCCTTAGCCCTACTTTTGAACATAATTTCATAAGCCAAATGGCCTCCTGACAAGAATGAGTAACTATCATATACTTTGCCTCTACAACGGACAAGAAACCATAGTTTGTTACTTTATTATCCAACATATTACTCCACCAAACAATTGAAACATGTATCCTCTCATAGATCTCCTTCTATCTACATCCCATGCCCAATTAGAATCCACATAGCCCTCTATATCATGTTAGCTCATTGTCGTGTGTTTGTCCTAACACTGGGGGTTGATGAACTAGGCTTCGACAAGAGTTGACTAACAAAACCCAAAGGTGTCAAAATATCAATCTCCAGTCAAGGACCAAAGAATATCTCACTTGAGACGCCATGGAAATCATAGAAACCGTCTATTCTTGTGTCAGATGTGAAGAGATAATGCACACAGGGAAACCACTCAATCTTTCATTCATTCATTCGGTTAATGATCCATAACACAATAATAAACACGAATCATTAAAAAATAATACATTTAACTCAAAAGGCACATATCACTTGACACCGAGAAATGTGGCTTGTATTATATTCATTACTCTTCAAAATGCATACAATCATAATAGCCTCTTTCCATATAGAAAAACACTTTGGACTCTTATTCATTTAATAGACCTTGCATTACACTATGCCATGTGCTCTCTACCCATCCTCTACATAGAACAGTCTCCATTACAAATTATTTTTAGGACTTCTACAAGACTTATGCATAACTAATACAAAGCTCAGACAAGACCCATACATGATTAAGAAAAAACTCCCTTCAAACTGGATTGTTCTTCTCTCTTCTTCATTCTTCTTCCTTTGCACTTCAACTTTGTCTGTCCCTCCTTTTCTATAGCACTTTGTCTCTTTATTCTTTACTCCACTTTCTCCAGTGATCACTAGTTCCGCACACTTCTTCTATCCACATGCATCCCACATATCCTCCTTCAAGCATGGAAATCCTATGTAACTTGTCATCTGATCCATCATCTTTCCCATGATCTCTCGAGTTGTCTTTGTTCATCATTCAGGAAGATTCTCAAATATTTTCTCTGATTTAGTCTACATGCAATATCTTCTATATCCTTTTGTGTGCAGTAAAAAACTTGGTTGACACACATGCCTTATTCCTATGGTCAATGCAATTATTGATTCTTCTTGCACCGTGTAGTGTTGATATGTGCACACAATACTGATTTTTGTGAGCAATGTTGATATGTGTGCATGTACAACTAACCCAAAATATTGGGTGCAAACATGACATCAACACTATCAATTGGCTCATCCTCAAGCCAACAACTCTATTCATGGTTTAACAAAAGCAATTGATGGCACCGACGTCATGAGTTTCTAGAGGAACTACTATAATTCTCCATCAACCTCATTCAAAGTTTCCTACAACCTTTAAGTGAGGTGGATTACTTCCTTTGCATCAATTTTTGTAACTTGTGAAGATTGAAGGTTAATGAACTCTGAATTTTTGAGCATTGGAGCTGCCGCTTCCCATGTTGCTCCAAGATGAGTATAATAAACTTGGGATTTATTGGATTCTTGATTGGCGATGCTAGAGAGAGTCTGTTGTTCTGATCAAGCTAAAATAATCTCTTTATTGTTATTGGTGATTGTTGCCATCATGTCTGGTCGCTCATCTGGAGGTAAGGATGTAAGGGCACTCTTTTGTTGTGTGACCTCTGCTTCCACAACACATATATGTTCATCGATGGTAATTCTGAAGTTTTGGGAAGAGAAGAGGTATATGTCTCCATTGTCTGCAATTATCAAACCACTCGGTCTGAGGCCCAGTCAGAAGTGGATTTGGTGCTCCCGTCACCAAGTAGTTTCCCATAGTAGTACAGTCATCCCTGTAGTGACCTTTCAACTGACACATAATACACCATACATTCTCACACACCACTTTATCCTTCGCCATATCTTTCAATTACATTATGATATTTGGAAGTTGGGACTGCACCTACGCCAACCATGCTAATGTCTCACCACCTCCTAGTGTATCTTCTAACTGTATCACAATATCCACATCTTTCGCCTAAGTAGTCACCTTTTGTTGGGTGAGTAGGACTTAGATATGGGGTAGTAGTCCTGCAATGAACCACTCCCTATGTTGAACATATTGGATTTGAAATGTCAAGATATCTGACAATATTTTGAACCACTTGTCATAGTCCCATATGGTTTCTCCAGACTGCTTCTTGGTCTCTTTGATCTCAATAATGCACCATGATTTTGACTTAGGCTTCTAAAAATCCCTAACTAGATCTCTCTTAATTTCTATCACAGACCTTTTCTATCCCACTGGCACAATCTCCTTGTACTTCATATACCATGTTAGAGCTCTACTTCATAAAGTGGTCTCCAACTGCATGATCTTTGATGATTTGTCTGTGATCCTCTTCATAGACCATATAGATTCACATGTAAACCAATGTTTCTATGCATATTATTTTCCCATCCAATGGAACACGAGTAGCCTCAATGTTGTATATTGACTCACCATCCTCAATCTGGTGCTATTTCCTCCCAACTAACTGTTAGTTGTTGGTGATATTGACACTGACACTCTTCCCTATGAAGTATTTCTGAATTTGTCCTCTTATTCACTCATATATTGTCTTCTTATTTCTTCTAATCTTTCTTCCTCTACTCCTAACTCCACACTATCTAATTTTCTTTCTTCTTGGTTAAAAATGTGCAAGGGGGGTGGTTCAAAGAGGGGGTTCCTTCATCTTCTCTCATCGTCTCTAGTGAGGGATCCTAGAGAGATTTCTACCTATAGCCACACAAGACCATTCACAATAGTTAAAGCCTCTTCCCCTTCTCATAGGGGTTATTTTTCATATTCTCCTTTTATGGTGCCTCTACTCTATGCCTCATATTTTACTAATGTTTCCACATCTCTCAACATCCAAGGGGATCTGAATTCATCTTCTTTGACCCTACTACCACTACTCTTGGTATACTCAGTTGATATCCTATTTCTAATGTCACATCTCTTCGACAACCTATATCCTTTTGTTCTCCTCTCTGGAACAACAATCTGTCCTACACATCCTCCCGGTGCAATCTTATTCATCTTCATTTTGGGTATGACCCCTCGTCTTTCACCCTTTTCCATCTTATTTTTGCTCCTATTTTCATATTTCCTCCTTAAATCAATATTTCTTGTCTATCTCTCGACTCTTTCTCTCCTATTGATCCAGGTGGATATCGGTGGCCACCCACCTTTTCCGACTGGCTCAAAACAATTTTCTGGCAATTTTGGCAATTTACTATTTTTAGCAGGTTTTAACTTCCGAGGCCATTTTGAGGGCCTAAATGAAGGTTTTTTGAGATCTAGGTTCTCAATGATATCCAAAGGCATGATTGATCCCCCAAATTGAATCTCCTCGACGATACCTTTCCAATGAGCTATCACACGCCTAAAACGAAGATCGTATGCAAAAGTTACGACCCCGGGAAGTTGATGTACTAACTTACCCAAACGAGGCCCACATGACTTTTGGTGCTTCATCTCCTAGGGTTAGGTTTTTGGATGTCTATGACTTTTGGCATTCTCGTCTATTGTAAAAATACCTCTAGAGCCTTATTGTAATGATCTTCTCACGGATGCGAGTAACAGCCACATCTCTTCTCAGAGATAAGCTACCAGCGCCCTAGCTAGTTTATTTCCAGTAAGCATATTTCAGTCATTTGTTATTAATGAAATGAAGTATTATTTCCACTTCATCTCTGCATTTATGTGTATTTTTGTATTTCATTGTGTTCCTACATAAATCCGGATCAGTGGTATCAGAGTGGTCTGCTCATTCTTGATCCTTCTTTGCATG
>JASDQU011102121.1:0-30596 GCA_032191745.1 Picea mariana | reverse complement strand
GGGGCAGCAAAGGGCAATCCGGGCAAAGCTGGTGCAGGAGGTGTTGTGGTAAATCCTTATGGGGTTAAAATCCACTCCTATGCTTGGGGACTAGGTTATTCTTCCAGCAATCAGGCTGAGGCCTTGGCTCTCTTCCAAGGCCTCAAGATCCTCAAAGATCTAAGCATAAATGAAGAAAATGTTATAGGTGATTCCCAGACTATAATAAACGCAATGGTTTCCAATTCCCCAATGGTGGATCTAAAATTATCAAGGCTGATAACCAGAATCAAAAGCTTGGAAAACTCGTTCCAGAATTTGAAGTACTATCATGTGTTGAGAACTCATAACAAAGAGGCAGACATTGAAGCCAACAAAGCGGCACTCCTCCTTGCCGGGATCAAGATGAAAGACGAAGAAGAAACATGGGAACCCATTCCTTAAGCGGTTTGCTGCCATGTTTTACTGCTTACTTTTAGACAAATTTGTTTGTATCTCCAAGTGGGGGAAAATCANATAATCAAAATATTAGTTTTATAACCAAACTATTAAGTGCATACAAAATATTGAACCATTGAATTTTGTATGGCACATTTTTTTAAGCATGTCAAGTTTAGGGTCCATAATATTTGAATGGTTTATAACAAATTATTTCTAGAATATTCAAAAATTCAAAATTGAAGGCGTCAACATTGTTTTTTTCCACAAAACATGGACTCAACCTCACGAGTGGGCATCTTTACATCAGCGGGAGAAATAGGTTGTTTTTTGTTACTTTCCAAGGCATGTTATTTCATTTAATCCACATTACCATCATAATATTTCCCCACTAGCCAATTTCCAATCGGACCCTTGGACGAGCTATTAGAAGCCACCTAAACAAGGAAATCATAGCAAGTTCGACTAAAATATTAATCATATTGATCCCTAGGAATTCAATGAATCACATGTACTTCATAATACATTTCTGCACTAACAAGAAAGTCTAAAGCAAAGTCACACTATGTGGACTTGGAATGGCAGACTAGAGAATAAGAATCAACTCACCTGTGAGCAAAACCTAGGCATACTAACATTTGAATATTTAAGTTAGAAAAATAAAATTAAGGAAAATTTATTATGTGGCAAATCCATAAATTTAAATATCAAAAGATGCCCACAAATGAAAATGTGGACATATAGTTTGTAAAACAGAGCACTAAAGGGTGATAATCTAAAAATTGGGAGTAGATAGTTTGCAATTACATAAATGTTTTTCTTTTTATTTCAACTAAATTTTATTTTACTGAATTTTTCATTTACTATTAATAAGTTATATGTTTTAATTTGTAAATATTTTTCTTTCTTTTTTATTTTTATTTTTTTCTTCTAAAGCTTTTATATACTATATTTATTATTAGTTTAGAATAAGTTATATTTTTTAATAGCTATTTTGTAAGAGAACATTAAACAAATACATACAACATTACTAGTCAATTTTGACAGAAATTTGTTCGCCTTTGAATCACAAGTTTTAGACGATTTGCAAGTTATAGAATTTAACTAAAAATCATGTCAAATGTGAACAACTTACAAGTTTCATGACAGACAGGAAGGCCAAGTTAACTTGTCAAGCTTATTAAATGGCCAGTAATTGTTGTTGCTATGGTTAATAACTGACAATTGAATGAAAATTTTACATAGCAATAGAATCAACTTGTACAAACTATTGAGTTTTAAAATATTGATTTCAAACAAGACAAGAAATTGGAACTTGACAACATTTTTTCATTTCACAGAGGATTGGCTCAACCTCATGAGTTGCAAGTTCACGTCAGTTGGAGACACAGGTTGTCGAGTCAAGTTCGACTATGAGTTGGCTATTCACATTTCTATATTACATAATGAATACAATTTTAAAAAATAAACACCCACAATTTCCCACAATGTGTATGTTACTCTCACCCATCATTTTTGGTTTACTAATTACCATACATTGCATTTCTATATTACATAATGAATACAATTTCAAGATATGCATATGAACCGAATCATGGGACACTGGGATGGATGTTTTATTGTGTCGTGTCTTTGTATTGAGAAGACAAAATGAATAAGCATTGGCGGAAAATTGGTAGGTGCTAGGATGTGATACGTTCGTAAATCCAAGCAAGCGAACCTGGGAAGGTGGGGGGATTACTTGGATTTGAATTGTTCTTCCCATTTTTCTAAGTAACAAGAGGATTCACCACAACCAAAGCATTTGATCCCCAGTGCCCACTATAGCCCACTTATAAGAAAAACAATATAAACCTCTTAGTTTAAAATGTCAATAAATAGGTGATACATGCATGCCTTAATAGTAACATGGATATAAGCTCCATGACAATAAAATTGTATTGTATAAAAAGGATAACAATTCTTTTTTTTTTATTTCAATGGCACAAGGAAAAAATGCTAACATTTTTTTTTTTTAATTTTATTGTCATGGTACAGGGAAAAGTCGCTAATAAAGAAAAAAACTCATGAAAACAATGAAGTTCATTTATGACCTTGATCTTCGTTCTAAAAAAATTATTTCAAACAACGTGTTCACTCAAACAATCAACCCTTTTATTGTTAATCATAAACTATTGTTCTAATCAAATATTCATTATAATTCAACATTTCTCACTAATTGTGAACCCACTTAATTGTGAAATGTCTATTTCTCAGTTCAAATTTTAAAAAGCAAGCATTTATGACCTTAATTTTAATCTCAATATAACCACTCTACTAAAATGACCTTCATTTTGATCCCAATGTAACCTACTATCTACTATACCAATGAGAATAAAATGTAACCTACTCTACTAGTGAAAATAAATATAAGTTTGAAAGTGCAATTGTATAGCGAGATTTATTATGAAAAAAAAATAAAAATGTAAAGTGTCTCTAGAAAATTGCTTGGTCTATGCACTTTGAAACAAAATATGCCATGGCATCAACATTCTACTCTATTAATTGTCTAGGTTCTTTTCAACTATCATTGTATCTATTGTTCTATTCATTTGTAAATGTTCTTGGTAAGATGCCTCATTGGCATCTATCTACAACAAGTTTTTTGTTACTTTTTTAGGCCAGGCATGCTATTTCATTTAATCCACACTACCATCATAATATTTCCCACTAACTAGGTATGAATTGTTCATTATAGCACACCCCGAACTGATTTCCAATCCTTTGGACTGGCGGCCAAAAGCCACTTAAACAAGGAAATCAGATAAAGGTTGACTAGAATATTAATCATATCGATCCATAGGAATTCAATGAATCACATGTACTCCAGACTACATTTATGCACCAACAAGAAGGTATAAGTAAAGTCACACTGCATGGACTTGGAATGGCAGGCTAGATAATAAGAATTAACTCACCTTTGAGAAAAACCCGGGCATACTAACATTCAAATACTTAAGTTAGAAAAAGAAAATTAAAGAAAAATTGTTCCATGGAAAATCCATGAATTTAAATATCAAAGGATGCCCATGTAGAAATGTAGAAAGGACAAATGAAATCATGGACATAACACATGCATGATAGTTAGTAAAACATATCATTGAGAGTGATAATCTAAAAATTGGGAGTAGATAGTTTGCAATTACATAAATGTTTTTCTTTCTACTTCAAAAAAAATTTATTTTGATGAATTTTTCATATACTATATCACTTATTAGGCTTAAAATAAGTTATATTTTTCAATTGGTAAATGTTTTTCTTTCTACTTAATTTTTTTTAGCGGAAACTTTCATATACTATGTCTACTATTAGCTTTAGAATAATTTATATTTGTCAATATCTATTAAGTAAGAGAAAACATTAAACAAATAAAGACAATATTACTAGCCAATTTGATAGCAATCTTACCACCTTTGAATCACAAGTTTTAGATGATTTGCAAGTTACTAAATTTAACTAAAAATCATGTCAAGTGTTGACAACTTACAATTTTCATGACATACAAGCTTATTAAGTAGCCAATAACTCTTGTTGCTATGTTTTTTTTAAACTACAACTCAAAGAGATTGTATTAAAAGGGCCATATCATAGCTATCGACAAAAAAATAAAAAAAGATTTGTTGTGTTGATTCAAACAAAACTTGCAACTTTCATATAATACATATGAATGTTTGCAAATACCTATAACATCTATAATCCAACTAATAACACAAGTATACTGCTTGTAAAAGATACCCAAAATATAGACAAATTTAAAAAACATACAATCTAAATGAAAACGTGTTGGCTAGCTACTTTCTCTTGTCCTCCATGGAGTGTTGGGAGGTTTGTTGGTCCACTTCCATAACTTCTTTGGACTAATGTACAATGTCTTCTTCATTGGGATTCTCATGGGATGAGTTGATGGAAACATGGTGGTTTGAGGCAATAGATATAGAGCCCTTATGTAGGTTAAGAACCAAATTTCTTAACATACTACACTTTGCTTCAGGCACTGCATCCATTATTTCCCTTTGTTGGACTAGGAGGTTCATAATATCTACATTCTGAGTTGCACAATGTTGTCGATTGTCATGGACACTTACAAAAATCAATCAGAGAGATATATTATTACCTTGAAGTGTCTCCTCATTCCTTCATAGGATCCTTCATACCTGTAGGTGCCATAAATCTATATTGTCATAAATAGTAGCTAACAAAGCCAAAACATAGATAGAATATACTAGAGCTAGTCAAAATATGGGAATGACCAAATGTAGGGCGCTTTTAGTCCACACTTGCATGCGTTCCATCCTTCTTAATGCTGGGGATTTTTAGACCTAGGGTTCGTCCGGAGTTTTCCAACAAAAACCCCAAAGCACAGTCATATCAATCCTCGACCAAGGTCGAGGAAGGTCGCACTTGAGATGCAGAGAGGATCACACAGACCATAGGGTCTTGTGATAGGGATGCATGTTTAAACATACAAAACATCACTCTAATTGGAATCCTTGTAACTTATGTATGATAAACTATTAGGACTAAGAATGAAAAAAATACACACACATATTCATCTCATACATTACAAACACAAAATGGATCTGAAATGTCATATCTTTATTACTGGAAGCATTCCATCATATCAAAGATATACATTGTGCAGGATATACACATATGACATCCATAGAACTTCATATCTTTGTTATATAAACTCTCAGAATTACAACATGTTGCACAATGAGCCTATGCTCAAAACTTAGACATAGAATAGACCCAGACTATATTCAAAGCATTACAACAATACAATAAGCTCAGAGTGAGCTCGACACTCGTATTTAAGCCAAATCAAAACTCTCTAACTAGCTAGCTCTATTTATGATGTTAGATGTTCCTTTTATATCTTTCTTTGCCGAGGAGCGTTGTCCCTTTCTTCTCTGCTCCACTCGTTTGTCTAATAAAACTGCCTCACACGCTTCTGGTGTCTGCCAATGCTCCATTTAGACTTCCTGCATCAAGGGAAATCTTAAATTCCTAGCTAGCTCATTCTCTGGTTGTCTCACGTCTTTGTATGCTACTGGCAGTAATCATTCGGGGAGATTTCCCGATGATTCCTTTCTTGATTCTGGTGGGCATATTCTTGATTTTTGGTACACGTGACAAAATTTGGACTGGCGCACACTTGGTAGCCTTTAATATTGGTGCACACCTAAAAAAACCCAGTCTGGTGCACACTCTATGTCATTTCTCGTGCATTTCCTCAGGTGCGAGAAAAACTATGGAATGAGCGCGCACAACTTCGTTTGTGTGCGTGCACAAAACTAAACCTAAAACTTTGGGTGCCAACATGCCCCCACCACTATTATCTAGCTCATCCTGGAGCCAGCTGCAGAAATTTTGATGACAAATAGTTGGAGTAAGAGCAAATCATCATTCAAAAAAACAAGCTTGGCTGACGGCCAGACCAAAGTAAGAGAAAATCATCAATGTCGGTTGTAGTTGCAACTTGACTCAGGCCCATGAATTGTTGAGGCAGGTCGCATAGTGAAAGATGGAGTTGAAGTGCATGTAGCCAGATGATCCCTATGGAATCTTCACTGGTGTTTGTGGAGGGGAATAAGGGATTTTCTTAAGGCCCACCACCAAACACCAAGCATTGAAGAGAATTAAGGCGTCGCCTAGAGAGAATATCCTTCTCTGCATGTCTATATATTTTAGAATGGCTAGGCCAAGCATATCCCTCGTCGTTCTATTGGAGGAGGGATGTGGGTCTATGGCACGAGGTGAGAGAAGAGGGTTGGAGAATGGGTGTGTGAATATCCACAAGCCCCAGAGGTGTGGGTGGAGGAGGTGGATTTATGACGAAAGAGGAGGCCCTTCTTCATCAACAAAGGGGATGAAGCATGGTATGGGTTAAATGTAGGGGCCTTCCTTATTAGCAAAGGGGATGAAACATGGTGATACTTAATAGTGGGAGAGTAGGTGAGTCAGTAGAGTAGAGGTTCTTCCTAACGGTTGTTTGTACAATGTTAATATGTGGAAGAACTAGTGCGGGGGAAGGGGAAGAGATATGTTAAGCGGGGAAGATCACGTCCCATGACATCTACGAAATGGGGCCATGATAGCAATGAAGGATGAGAAGTAGAACTGGGGCGACGGGAAACAACGGTTGGTAACGAGACGTGGATAATTTCTCCAAGGAATTTAGGGGAGAGAAGGCATTTATATTGGAGACATATGAGGTAAGGGGTCGATGAGTCTGATGGAGGTGACAGAGCAAAGATTACTTGAAAAATGAAGGCAGAATGGTGCAGTTGGAGAGATCCCAATATCGATTTGTCATCCTAAAGATATTCTTTCATGAATGAGGCATCATAACAGACTTCGTACCCATATGTTGTGGAATTTTCTGGAAGTAGATTGACTTTCCCTTTCAATGAGTGTATCTTCTAGGAAATCCTTCTGATACTCGCGTGAATTGGATGTCAATGCCCAAACATAGTACTTGTGTTACATGGTCACTCATGCTTACATACTCTAGGAATGAGAGAACACTATTCTGCGATAATGTTGGCATATGTGAATGAAGTTGGATGACGGTTATGAAGTAGGATCGGAACGTCGAACCTCCCGCTAAGTGGTGAAATTGATGATTAATCATTCTCCTGTCAATGGAGTGGCTACAACGTTATTACCGATGATGTGTGGGAATGCCTACCATATTGATCAATGTGATCCGCTAAATGCTGCTGAAATATGCTATTGTCAGTAGTTCATACTTAGTATCAATACTGTGGGCCTAGATATAATACACAAGTCTTATTTGTTGGGGGCGTCACACATGTTTTCTGCACACCTCGGCTAGTTTCGAACTTTCTAATTATTTCACTACGACAGCCCCTAGTGGGTCGCAATGTGGCCCCATGCTTATTCCTTCAAGCAACTTTTGTTCTGGGGGCTCGGTAGCAGGCCCGTTTGGCTCTTGCAACATCCATTGATGCAAGAGATCATAAATGCTTGCATCTATTGCATCTGTTGGATCCATGGGATGGGAAGGAAATGGTTGGTTTCTACTGAATGATTCACCGACGTTGACATCCTAGGCATCTGTTTCTAGAGTGGGTGCAGGTGGTCTCCATGTTAGTTCAGCCAAAAAAATTGGGATGAGTGGTGGGCACGCATGATTATGATTATATACAATGCACCATGCGTCATTTCTTGGATAACCATCCTCTTGCACAAAGGTAGGTAATGTGAGGGCCAGTTTCCCTTATTCACAATATTTCATGCATATCCGCTTCTACGGTTACCCATTCTCAGCAAGGTTGGCGGTGAGCAGCCCACCATCACGCATGAATCCCTATCAACACTTTGTGTAGTGCGTGGGGCCTCTGGTACTCGAGAATGCGTTTTATTCATGCAATCAAAGTGTCTATCGACTCTGACCCATCATATTGATAGAAGACAAAGTATTCAATGCACTCTTCTACAAAGATATGCACGAACCTCCTCGTTGAGACTTCGTATAGTTTATTCTGCCACCTCTCCATGGTATCCCCAAAATCCGTGTCATAAGACTTGACACTCCTCCAACTTAGATCACCATCTACGATGGGGTTGATGTAATCCTCCCTGTGCCCTATGACTTTGTAAATATTTTCAATGACTGAGCTCCATGCATCCTCATCCACATGCTCATTGTATCGGTCACCCTTATATGAATATAGTGATGTGACTACACGTAGGGTTTCAGTTTCAAAGGACATCTACATCTTCTTCAAATTTAACACTGCATTATTGTCAAAGTCCCAGTTGATCCCCAATAATGAAAGATAGAGATCAGAATCATCCATGATCTCAATCAATTCAAAGTCTACCTTTGTTTTCAATGCTTTGATGTTCACTTCTACTTGCTCCAGCCGATCGATGGGGTAGATCTTGTATTGATTGGCTAATTGGAGATGGATGGATAACCAAGACAACTTAGGATTACCCATTACTTCCCAATATTTCTTGGGAAAAATGTTCACATCAGATCCCAGATCCAACATGTCTCCATCCATGTCATACCCACCAACTTTTGTCATCATTTTAAATTCTTGGCCAGTTCGTTTTTGCTTGCTAACCTGACATACATCCCTTTCTGGCAGTAGAGTGGATATGGTGGTCTCCTCTCTTTGGTCCTTGATGAAAGTAGTTAACATCTGTATTAGCTTACTTGTGACTTCTGTATCTTTAAGCAATCACAAACAACGGTGCAAGAAGGTATTGACTTGATCTTCAACTTTTTCCATGCGACCTAAGTTGCACAAGGCTTATGTGCGCACTCTTCTTTGCAATTCCTCCTGGAGTTGTTCTTCGTATGAATTTTGCTCAACGCGTCACAATGTAGTTTGTATGTGTGCTTCCTCTATCAATATTTGGGTTGCACATTAAATTTCATCGTGCACGAGAGCCTGCTCCAAATATCTTTGCATCACCAGTTGCGTTTCCTCGCGTGCGTGAGCTTCATCCAACTACCTCTGCATTGCCCGCTCCACCTCTTTGTGGATCTGTTCTTCTTCAAGTGACCTCTGTGTCACCCTCTACACTTCCTCCCATATCCATGCCTCTTCGAGATACCTTTTAGTCACGCGTTGCAGCGTGTCGCATGCTCTTTCTACTTCAAGTGCTCTCTAAACATCATGCAAAAACTATTTATGATGACCAACATCAAAATTTTCGGGGGTGGTGAGGTGCCTTCCTGATCTTTTTGTTTTTTTTTTTACCCGAGCCTTCACCATGCTCAAAGTTTTCCCTTATCTTCTCCCCTCGCGGGTTACTTCCTAGACATCCGCCTCCCCGTTCTTCTTTTTGTTTTTGTGTGGATTGGCATGTACCATGTTACAATTGGTCTTCTTTTCTTCCCACTTCTTCAGTAAGTTGGGACAATCCTCAGTTACATGTTTAGGACTATAACAATAGGAACATATCACACACGGCTTGGTGCAAAATCGTGATACATGATCAATCTCACTGCAATTAAAATAGGTTGGGGGTCTACTTGCTCCTCCTCCATATTTGTGACCGCGACCGCGTCCATATCCACCTTGGGGTCCTCCTTGGTATCCGCCTCTTTCTGTGGCATTGCACTCACCACCTTTTTTCTCCTCATGTACCCAGAATGCATCGCGGGTGTTATCTTGCATTAATTGGAGGGATCGACAGTTGTTGACATCATGGCCAATGAACTTATAGAACTCACAGAATGGGGTGTGAGTTGTTGTCTAATATTTTTGTAATGTGGGATAGCAGGGTGGCACATGGCCCCACTACCTGCATATTTCACATCATTCGAACTGTCTAGATAGAAATGCACTTGGTGTGCTCGTCACAATATAATTTGGAAGGATAATGCACTTGTCTCAATGATGCCCCTTAGAATGACATGCAATACACCAAACATGCTCGCACATGACTTTAGACTTGGACATATCTTGCATTTGTATTGTCAGGTTGGCTAGTTGTGATTAAACTTGCACCAACCCAGTCGATGTCTCTGTGCCTCCAGGTGTAGCTTCAAAGTGCATCACGATATCGACTGCCTTTGCTTGAGTCGTCAACTTTTGTTGGGTGAGTGAGACTTAGATATGGGGGATAAACACTGCAACGAACCATTCTTTTTTATGCACATCCTGGATTTGGAACGTCATCTTATCCAACAAGATTTTCAACCATTGGTCATAGTCCTAGACAGTTTCTCCTTATTTCTATTTGATCTCCTTGATTTCAGTAATGCATTGGGATTATGAATTAGGATTTTGAAACTCCCTAAGAATATCCTTATTGATCTCGGCCAGGGACCTTTCCTGTCCCGCTAGCACGGTAGCCTTGTATTTCATGTACCATGTTAGGGATCTATCCCTTAACTTAGTCTCTAATTGAATGATCTTAGTTGTGTCTTCTGTAACTCTCTTTACAGACAAAATTTCTTCACATGTGAACCAGCATTTCTTTGCATCGTCCTTACTCATTCTGTGGAACACGGGAAACCTCAGTATACTATCTTGATTCGTCATAATTGAACTGGAGCTAGTTCCTCTTCTCTGACTGCTATTGGCTGGATCTTTCCACACCATTATCGCTTGGGGTAAATTATTGTTGACCTCACCTTCTTCTTCACTTGTCTCATCACTTTCTTCTTCTTCTTCTCTTTCTTCGACTCCAATCTCTTCACTATCTGTTGTGTTTTCTTCTTGATTAAAAGTTCACAACATGGGTGGTACAAAGGGGGGGTAAGTCTATATTCTTCTAAAATTTCTCGTGGGGTGACCCAAAGAGTTATCTACTTGCAACCACACATGACCATCGACGAGACCAAAATTCTGCACCCTACCTTTCTGTCTTGACTGCGCACCACAAACGAGTGCTCCTTCTCCCATGCCGATTCGCACGCTACCACTTTGCGCTTCATCTTTCGGTCCATTCTGTGCACTACCACCTTGCACAGAATCACTCTATGCAATTAGAATGCTACTACTCTGTGCACCATCCTCTGTCTTTATCAACACACCACTACTTTGTGTTTCATCTTCTTCTAAGGTTGTGACACTCCGCAACAACAACAAAAAGGCAGACTTTGTCACATATGTCCGTACTAGTATCACTACTGGTATCCCTACCAGACACCATCTCCTCTATGCCACACCTCTTCGAGAGCCTCTACTTGTCTACGCTCCACTCTGGCACAACATCCACTCCCACACTACCACATGGTGTAGTTTCTTTTCTCTTCATCTTGGAACCGACCCCTCTTCGTGCGCCCCTGGCTAATTCTTTTCCACCTTTTTATTATGCTCTTCTTTTTATCTCTACTCTTCTTGCATACCTCTTGTCTCTTTTTCTCCTTTTCTCTTGTGGTTCCATTCCATACCTCACCTCATCTCAAAAACTTCTTGGATCCTCCTTAATGGATCCATCTTCTAGCTCCTTTCCCCCACATTTTCCAACCCCCCTAGTGCTAGTGGGTTTACTCGCCCATTTTGTTGGGAACCATGCACATAATTATTCTCTCCACGAACAACATCTTGATCCAAAGTGAAATTTCTTCTAGCATATGCTTCCTTGGACCTTCTTTAATCCTCGCTGAAAGAATCACTATATTCTATAGAAAATTCAATAATGTATCCTTCCTTCACTTGAGTGAACCAAAAATCAATAGCTCGAGTCCACTTGTTATCTAACACCTTCAACCTATCAAGCTTGGATTGATCCCAAACAACTGGCTCCACTAGAAATGTGGCCAAATTGATATCAACTTTCCTTTTCAACCATTCATGCAATAGGGAGGGAAATTTCGCGTAGAAGAGTTGATGCATATCCGAGTAAATATATTTTCATTTTCATTCATTCACATTCACCCTCAATCCTTGCATCTCTCATAGGGAAAAATCATCTTCTTTCGCTTCTATCCAGTCTTGAATCTCCTCCTTAGAAGGATGCCAACTCAATTTTATTTTCCTTCATTGATCTCAGCAAGACTTCAGGTCCAGGAAATATAACAATTTGTTGGGTGCTTTCGGTCCATGCTTGTGTGCATCCCATCCTTCTCAACACTGTGGAGTTTTAGACCCAGGGTTCGTCTAGAGTTTTCCAAAAAACATCCCAAAGCACTGACATATCAATCCTCAACCAAGGCCGAGGAAGGTCTCACCCAAGATGTAGAGAGGATCACAAAGACCACATGGTCTTGTGATAGGGATGAAGGTTTAAACATATGAAACATCACTGCAATTGGCATCCATGTAACTTATGTTTGATAAACTATTAGGACTAAGAATGAAAACAATACACACACATATTCAACTCATACCTTACAGACACATAATGGATCAAAATTGTCATATCTTTATTACCGAAAGAATTCCATCATATTAGAGATATACATTGCGTAGGACATACACATATAACAACCATAGAACTTCATATCTTTGCTATATAAACTCTCTGAATTACAACATGCTCAACAATGTGCCTATGCTCAAAACTCATACATAGAATAAAATGAGACTATATTCAAAGCATTACAACAATACAACAGGCTCAAAGTGAGCTCGATACTGGTAGCTAAGCCAACTCAAAACTCTCTAACTAGCTATCTCTATTTCTAATGTTAGAGGTTCCTTTTATATATTTCTCTACTGGGGAGCGTTGTCTCTTTCTGCTCTGCTCGACTTGTTTGTCTAATAAAACTACCTTGCATGCTTCTAGTGTCTACTAGAGCTCCACGTAGACTTCCTGCATCAAGGGAAATCTTAACTATCTGTCTAGCTCATTCTATGGTCGTCTCATGTCTTTGTATTCTCCTGGTATTAATCATTCAGGGATATTTCTTGATGATTCATTTCTCGATTCCAGTGGGCATCTTCTTGATTTCCGACGCACTTGAAAAAACTCAAACCGATGCGCACTTGGTAGCATTTAATCTTGGCGCGCCATTGAAAGAACTGAGTCTGGTGCACACTCTATGTCATTCCTTGTGCATTTCCTTAGGCGTGTGTGAATATATGGAATGAGTGCGCACAACTTGTTTTGTGCGCACTTGCAAAAATGAACCCAAAACTTTTGGTGCCAACTAGCCCCCACCACTATTATTTGGCCCATCCTTGAACCAATTGTGGAAATTATGACGTTGAATTGTTGAGGCAGGCCGCATGGTGAAATATGGAGTTGAATTAGATGCAGCCAAATTCTCCCTCCGGAACCTTCACTGGTGTTTGTGGAGGGGAATAAGGGATTTTCTTAAGGCCCAACACCAAACACTGTTCACTGAAGAGAATTAAGGTGTTGCGTATGTTGGTGTTGCCATTTTTCTTTCCATTT
Organism: Picea mariana; assembly: GCA_032191745.1. Classification (NCBI taxonomy): domain Eukaryota; kingdom Viridiplantae; phylum Streptophyta; class Pinopsida; order Pinales; family Pinaceae; genus Picea; species Picea mariana. The sequence goes on along the minus strand of JASDQU011102121.1, from coordinate 17,303 downwards.
AGAGTCGGTTTTAGTCCAGGTATGGCCCATCCACCCAAACATGTGAAGTCAGGTATGTAGCATTGTGGGGTCGAAGTCAGCAAGTGACCTGTTGGCCCTTGGAAACGGGAAGGGATGTCAGAGTCGAAACATGCGTAAGTGGTACAGATATGTCTTCTCTAAAGAGTCGAGTCCTGTTAACAAATCAGTCTCTACGTGCCCCAAGTTAAGTCAAGTAGTTAATGGAAGTCGCATCGGCAAGTGAAACAACTATTATCAGTTCATCATGAAGGCCGAGGGAATGAAAAATCATGGTGTTCGTATCATGCATACCCTGCAAATATTATCACTTGTGTTCTACATGTGGGGATGTGCCATGGAAAATCTGCAATTCGATTCAAAACAACCCATCACTATGAATTCATTGTTCTCCAACATGATCCCTCCTTCTGCCCGATTTGTTATAAATTTCAAATGCTTGACACCCATTTTAGTCGTGAAACTGGGTCTGCACTATGTTTGCAATTTCCCTTGCCAATTCAGGTTGATCAAAATTCTCTCCCTGTGCATTTGTTGGATACACTGTGTGCATAATACATGCTGGTCATGTCATGGCGACCTCCCAAAGCATAAGTAAAGGCGCTCGAAGAAACAAAATTTCTAGGTCCAAGCCCCAAAACGATTGGGATTCGTTCTCACCTACAGCAAGCATTCCCAAGGACGTGAAACGAGTTATTCCTTTACCCACAAAGACAATCAGATCAAACCTTGTGGAATCTGAAGTGGAAAGACTTGCGTAGGGAGGAAAGACAGCAGAAGCCCCGTCTCCCCAACATCAAATACCTCGAAGAAGGGGTAGGCCAAGGAAGAAAAAGGAATCTAAGGAAGCCCAAGTTTCAAAGGAGCCGCGTGCCAGATCAGTGGTTGAAGAACTACTCATGCGTGCCATCTGGCTGGAGCCCGCTAGAGGATCGAGCCGCGAAAGGAGGAGCAGAACAAGGGAAATGGATACCATAAGAGAAAATGATCAAGATCCATCTCAGCAATTAAAGCAGGAAAAGTTGGCTATCGCTAAACTCTACCAGGAAAACATGGAGTTGAGGCGACAACTAGTGACAAAGACTATGGAAGTGTCAACAGTGCAAGGTTGCGAAGGGAACGTGGCATGGCTAAAAAGACAGCTCAGAGAGGCGCAAGACACCATTGTACATTTGAGAGAAGCACAGAGGCTATCAGAGGAAAGGCATACAAAGAATTATAGGGAATGTGAAGCGGCTGGGAAGGAAGCTCGTGCGACTCTCGCCAGCATGCAGAAAAAACAAGTTTAGCTGGTGTTCATCTCTACATCTGCAAACATAAGACAAATCTTGGCAATTTTGAAGGAAACGTTTCCCTAAAGCACTCTACCATTTTGATAATGACCGTGACCATCAAACAACCACTTGCCATGCACATTTTTCCCAACAAATGAGCACGGGACAGAAATCAAAGCTGTTATAGCAGATAGCGAGTTCCTAGCAGATACCCGTCTCTTCAGACATCTGATCGAAGGGAAATACTAACACATATTTTCCTCATAATGAGACCTGACCGATGATCATATCCTCATGGAAAATTTGCGAACAATCATGTGTAAACAGACGTGATTATTGTCTATTTTTGGAAAGCGCCATGCAAAGAGTCTCTAATGCATACCACTCAGTTTCCTAGTTTTTAGAGCTAGCAGTTAGAAAAAAGGGTAGCCCAAGCGGTGCCCTCGTTCATATATTTCATCTTTTCGATGTAAGCCAGGTTGGTTGGAAAAATTGGTAGACGATAACTATTGTATGTAATTTGAGTTTTTGACCGAAACTTAATGCAAAGGTCCTGTAACTTGATGAAAATATTCTAATTGTAGCAGTTGGATGCATTGTGCCTCTTTCTTTGAGTATGTTCTTCCTATCATCTTTATTCATATCCTTTTCTATCTATTTTAGAACAAATTTTTGAACCTATGGATTCGATGCGCAACGCTCCTTGTTCATGCCACTTAGACAACATTTTCTTCTAAAAGCTAACTCTGAATTCGCCCGTAGCGGTGCTCTGAGTTACTTCCTGTTTTTCTCCCCCACCACACATTACGATTTTACACTGAAGACTGTTGCTCGCTTAGCCTTATCCTCTCAAGTTGAGTCACCGAGTCATTTGTCTCTGTCATTTCCTCGAATCGACTCCATAGCCCATCTCTTACTTTCTTGCAGCAATATAACCATAACCCATTATATCAAAGGTGTTGAATCTAGCCACCATTTTTAAATCCATATCCCACGTGGGGATCGCTCCCCTCAAGAGAGCCCTCTCCAAATCTGAAAGGCTAGTTTTGGGTCACTATGTTGGTTGAAAAAGTTACCTTCTTCATATGTTTATCAACCGAACAGATTTACAGAGTGTTAACATTCTAGCGCCGTTGCCGGGGATGAAATTGAATGGATTTTCCGTGGGAGAATGACTAACATTGCAGTTTGACCCTTGAGGGTAATAGAGGGACAAACATCTGTACCGGCTGAAACCCTTACCCTGGCGACTCCAGTCTAAAAGGCCAGTAGCTCCAAGTAGCGCAATTCAGGAACCCTGGCTCTGAAGATGATCTATACCATAACAAATCCTGACCCAAACCCTACAGAGCCTATGTACGACCCCGAGAAGATTATGCACAGGACTAGAGAGAAAGCGCTAGACCTGTTCTACTACATGGATAGAAGCCTATAATTACCCAAAGACGACATGCAAATCATTGATGACCTTGATTTTGAAGAATTATTCGAGCAAACCCTTTTTAGGTCTAAGTCAGAAACCAGCTTGGACGAGAGTGTTTTCGACCCGAAGAAATTCCAAGCCCTGATATCAAATAATATCCCTCAAAATCCTAATCCTCTCGGAGCCATGGCCGCCAGATTCGTCCCCCTCATCCTGCCAGCCCAACTACATGACTTGCCTCAGAATTACAACTAGAGAATCAAGCTCTACAACGCTGAAGGAAGTGTTTTCGAGCAGAGGCACCTGGACTGGTTTAATGATTTCATTGACCTGGAGGAGGTGGACGATGCAGACGCAAAAATGAAGCTGTTTGCGAAGAGACTTTCAGGAGATGTAAGAAAATGGTTCAAATCCCTCCCACCCGCGAGCATTCGAGACTTCACCGCATTCGAGACGTCTTTCCTAAATAAATGGGTGGAACAAGAAAAACCCTTTGTAGATGTTAACGTAGTACAATAATATGAAGAAATCATCGGAAGAGAAAATGCAGGAATTCTCAGCCTATTTCTTGAAGGTGTACAACTCAATCCCTGCAGAATTCAAGCCGCCCTCCAGGGCTGCACAGTTGCGGTACGTCGACTCCTTCGATAACGATTTTGCCCTGTTGTTAAGAGAAAGAATATCAACAAGTCTAGATGTTATAATGAGTAACACTATCAAATTCGAAGTAAACATGATGGCATCGAGGAAACTAAAACTGAGGTTCAACCGAGGTGATAAGAGAGCCCAGGGAGATGCACAACCATCGACATCATGGTCCTCAGACGACAAGTTCGACATGATGATGAAGACCATGGAAAAAATGATGGAAAGAATGTGCATGGGAAACAAAATTGTTGCTCGAGAACAGAACAACCCCCAACACAAAAATCAGAACCTTAGAAGGGGTCAAGTTCCTTAGATCAGACAAAGGGAACCGATGGAGCAGAGAGATCAAGGAAACCAACAGATAGGACCTCCATTCCAAAACAACTACACAGACAAAGACTTCGACCAAGTGTTCGAAGACTAGATGCATTGTTGTGATGACAAAAAGTCGTGCATGTTCTTGACAAAGAGTGAGCATGAACGATACATAAGAAAAAACAACGACTTCATGTTGGAGACAGACGATGATATGATACTCGAAACAGATGATGCATCGTTCTAGGAGACAGAGGAGTTCAGAAAAGGCTATCAGAACGCCATCATGCATTTCCAGAAGAAATATAACCTCCGAAGCAAAGACGTGCTTGCTGAGCCGCAACAAATGAGCCCCATAAGGAAACCTCTGGCAGACACCCCTTCCACAATCCAACAAAATCCGCACAACCCACCCAAGGACGCATCTGAAATGATGAATTCAAAGGAGGAGGCCTCGAGGAAAGCACTAGAAACAAGTCGGGAAGTGCATAGAAAAGAGGTAGAGAAATTCCTTCCCCCTTTCAATTTTGAACATGAGATGGCCAAAATCAAAATCTCTGTCCTGTTCAACGAACTTATTAGAAAGGGTAAGTATAGGAAGAAAATCATTAAAATGCTGAAAATGGGAGGGACCCCCGATACTTTGAATATCCAAGATGACCACCCCACTATCGTTTTTGGTCCGCATGTTGCAGAGAGAAATGATACCGAGGGCGTCCCCCCATTCTATGTCAGTCTAAAGGTCCATGACATGAACCTGCATAACGCCATGTTGGATTCTGACGTGTTGTACAACCTCATTCCAAAGGTGACCATGGATGAATTGGGTTTGGATATCACCAGGCCATAAAAAGACCTTTTCTCTTTTGATTCAAGGAAATTCAAGTGTTTGGGCCTCATCAAAGACCTAGTTGTGTCATTGGCTCAAATCCCCTCAAAGAACATGGTTATAGACGTAGTCATCACGGATATACCCCCAAAGTTTGGCATGCTGCTATCAAGGTTGTGGGCTGCGAAGTTAAAGGGCACTTTGCAGATGGATATGTCGCCACCATCCCTGTTTTTGTCCATGACAGACGGTTGTACAGAGAAGTGCTACTGAAATACATGGTAAGAAACAAGATGCAGCCAAATAACCATCCTATATACGCCATCGACACTGAGGTTGGTTCTTCTATATTCTACAATGACCTGAGTTTTGAAGAGGAAGAGCTGACAACCATCATGACAGCCGACGAGAAAACCGTGTAGGAAATGACAAAGTGCGCTGACCCAAAAGACTGCACGGAAAATAGGGTGTGGAACATGAGTTTCGATGACGCGGTTAGCAAAGAAGGGGTTGGTGCTGACATATGGATAATCCCTCCTAAGGTCAGCACAAAGCTGTGTTCATACAAACTCACGTTTGAATGTACAAACAACATGGTTGAGTATGAAGCACTAATCTTGGGCTTACAAGTTTTGAAAGAATTGGGCGCGCAGAGGATAGAAGTTCGTGAATATTCTAAGCTGATCATAAATCAGGTAAAGGGAATATATCAGATCAAACACCCCAGGATGAGAGCATACAAAAATTTGGTGTTGGATCTCCTCGAAGTATTTTCAGAGTATGACCTATCTGCTATCCCCAGAGAGAAAAATCAGATCGCTAATACGTTGGCCACCTCGGCCTCGGTTTTTAAGATCCCCATCTTCCCAAACAAAAAATATGAAATCGAGGTCAAGCACAGGCCGACAGTGCCTGATAATATCAAACATTGGCAAATGTTTGATGATGACAAGAAGGTGGAGAGATTCCTCCTTATGAGCGACGAGTTCACTAATACAAACATTGACGAGGAATGTTGTTGCGATGAAGATGAGAGCGCGTATGCGCACAGTAACGATGACCCTTTACAAAACCAGATCACGGGAAGGGACATAATCCAACTGAAAAATAACATCATTACAAAGGGGTTAGTGCCACTGGAAAAACTGTTTGATGAGAATGACGTGGCTAAAAACCCCAAGATCACTACAAGCGCAGAAGATGTGGAAGACTGCAACATCGGAACTGAGGAAAACCCAAAGATGATCAAATTATCGAAAATGTTCAGTCCAGAGGTCAAGCAAGACTATGTCAAACTCGTGAAGGATTTCCCTGATGTGTTCGTGTGTAGCAACGATGATTTGAAGGTGTACGGCACCAAGGTAATACAACATGTTATCCCTCTCAAAGAAGACCAGAAACCTTTCAAACACAAGTTGAAACGGATAAATCCCCTGTTGCTGCCACTGATCGAAAAGGAGGTAAAGAATCTTTTCGATGCTAAGATTATTGTTTCTTTGTTATTCTCTAAATGGGTAGCTAATTTGGTGCCCGTAAGAAAGAAAAGCGACAAGATAAGACTGCGTGTAGATTTCTGGAATCTAAACAAGGTGTCTCTCAAGGATCACTACCCTCTCCCAAAAATGTACTATATCCTGCAAAAGGTGGTGGGGTCTCAGAAGATGTCCATGCTGGATGGTTTCTCAGGTTATAACCAGATCATGGTTCACCCAGACGACAGAGAAAAAATAGCTTTCACAACTCCATGGGGAACGTTCATGTATGCCAAGATGCCTTTCGGTCTGATGAACGTCGATGCCACTTTCCAGAGGGCAATGGAAATAGAATTTTCCGACTAAAAGGACAATTTAATTGTAATCTATCTGTACAACATCACTGTATACTCTGCCTCTGACAAGAAACACCTCGAGCATCTGAAGAAAGTATTCTAGAAGTGCAGAAAGTTTGACATATCGCTAAATCCAAAGAAATCACATTTCAGGGTGGAAGAGGGGAAGATGTTAGGACACATTATCTCCAAGGAAGGCATTAAGATAGACCCCAGTAGGGTTGAAGGGATCTTGAAGATCGAAACCCTGCATAGTAAAAAAGAAGTGCAATCCTTCCTGGGAAAAGTGAACTTCTTGAGGATATTCATCCCGAACCTAGCTGAAATCATAAAGCACATAACCTGCATGCTCAGGAAGGGAAACGAGATCAAGTGGAACCCGAAGGCCAAGAAGTCTTTTGAAGGTATCAAAGTGGTGCTGACTAAATCTCCTTTGCTATCCAACCCAGACTTTACAAAAGACTTCATTCTGTTTTCATTCACCTCAGAACACAGTATTGTCTGCGTGTTGTTGCAGAAAGACGAACAGGATTTTGAAAAACCCATAGCCTATTTCAGCCGGATGTTGCACGATGCTCCACTGAGGCATGGCATTATGGAAAAACAGGTGTACGCCTTAGTGAAAGCTTTGAAAGAGTTCAGGACATACATATTTCACTCCCATGTCATTGCTTATGTGCCCAACAACTCAATAAAGGATATCCTGACTCAACCTGACCCGGAAGGAAGGAGATGAAAGTGGATAGTGTCCATGCTGGAATATGATCTTGAGATTAAGCCTACGAAACTGATCAAGGGTTAGGGTCTGGCGAAGTTAATGGTGCAGTCGGACTACGATGCTATATGAATGAATTTCATCGCTGATCTGTCAGAATTCCCTCAAGAAGAAAAAACCACGCAGGTGTCTCAGGAGTTCATTGATTCACCATGGTATGCGGACAACATCTATGTGTTGGAGAATATCCAGGCCCCTTCGGGCGTAAGTAATACTAAGGCCAGATTTCTCAAGCTTAAAGTGGTCAAGTTATGCATCTTGGAAAATTCACTCTACTGGAAGGATCCCGTGGGTATATTGTTGAGCTGCTTGCTGGAAAATGATGTGAAGCGGGCCATACAAGAATTTCACAAAGGTGATTGCGGAGGACACCACTACTGGAAAACCACCGTGCAAAAAATCCTAAGGGCATGTTACTATTTTCCTATGGTCTTCGTTGACGTGTACAAAGAGGTCTCCAGCTGCCATGAATGCCATATTTTTTACAAAAGAAGAAAGCTGCAGCCCCTGCCACTAAAGCCGATATCATTCGAAGCACCTTTCATGCAGTGGGGTCTAGATTTTGTAGGGGAAATAAATCCACCATCCTCTACGCAACACAAATGGATACTCATGACCACTGACTACTTCATGAAATGGATAGAGGAAATCCCCACAAAGCAAGCTACCGACGCAGTCATCATCCAATTCCTAGAGACGAACATCTTGTCGAGGTTCAGTTGCCCCGTCAAGATCATAACAGACAATGCAACCACACATTCAAGTCTAAGAGGATGGAAAATTTTTGTCAGGATTACAATATAACCTTGCGTCATTCCACGACGTACTATCCGCAAGGCAATGGGTTAGCAGAATCCTCAAATGAGAGCCTAACTAGAATCATCAAAAGACTCCTGCAAGACAATAAGAAAGCCTGGCATACAAAGCTTATCTATGTGCTGTGGGTAGATCGGGTTACCACCGAGAAGTCCATCTCAACGTCGCCCTTTTAGATCGTTTACGGTGCAGACACAATCTTCCCTACTTCACTGCGAATGCCCATCAGAAAGCTATTGCAAGAACAGAAGGTCGAGCCAAATGATGCATAAAGGAGAATAAACCAGTTAATTCACACACAACAGGTGCAGGAATAGGTGTATAATTGGTCGCAACTCCATCAGGAGGGGATGAAGAAATCTCTCGACAAGCATTCTAAGCAGGAAGATTTTTAGGTAGGGGAGTTAGTGCTAAGATGGGATGTGAGAAATGAAGATAAGAGGAAGCACGAAAAGTTCGACCACCTTTGGACAGGTCCATTCAGAATCAGCACGTATTGCGAAAACAATGCTTATTTCCTAGAAGGGATAAATGGAGAATACCTTGGTTGGAGGCCTGTAAATGGTAGGTTACTCAAGCATTAACTGATGAAATAAAATCTGTTTAAGTCATTTTTCATTGTAAATATTCGTTTTATTTTTGCGTCGAGTCAGTAGGTCAGCAGAAAATTGAAGCCCGAAGTGAAGGCCCTAAGTTTATGATGAGTTTTTAGAAGCTACGTCGATAGGTTTAGGTTGTGTTTTTGTTTTTTTCTTTACAGTGCCAAAGAGTCGAAATAAGGCCTAATGGTTAGGCAATGGTCTACTGTTGTTTGCTACCTCGCGGGGAGGATAACATCCCCGTTGGAGCCAGCTGTTGGCGTCACCATTTTTCTTTCCATTTAGATTCGGTTTTAGTCGGGGTATGGCCCATGCACCCAAACATGTGAAGTCAGGTACGTAGCACCGTGGGGTCAAAGTTAGCAAGTGGACGGTTGGCCCTTGGAAACGGGAAGGGATGTCAGAGTCTAAACATGCGTAAGTGGTACGGGTATGTCTTCTCCAAAGAGTCAAGTCCTGTTAAGAAATCAATCTCTACGTGCTCTAGGTCGAGTCAAGTAGTTAATGGAAGTCGCATTGGTAAGTGCAACAGATATTATCAGTTCATCATGAAGGCTGAGGGAATGAAAAATCATGGCGTTTGTATCATGCATACCCTGCAAACCTTATCGCCTGTGTTCTACACACAGGGATGTGCCATGGAAAATCTGCAATTCGATTCAAAACATCCCAAAGCATAAGGAAAGGCGCGCAGAGTAGCAAAATTTCCAGGTCCAATCCCCAAAACGATTGGGAGTCGTTCTCACCTGCAATAGACATTCCCAAGGACGTGAAAGGAGTTATTCCTTTACCCACAGAGACGATCAGATCAAACCGTGCAGAACCTGAAGCGGAAAGACTTGCGCAGGGAGGAAAGACAGTAGAAGCCCCGTATCCCCAACAAAAAATACCTTGGAGAAGGGGTAGGCCAAGGAAGAACAAGGAAGCCGAGGAAGCCCAAGTTTCAGAAGAGTCGCATGCCAGATCGGTGGTCGAAGAACTACTCATGCACACCATCTGGCTGGAACCCGTTGGAGGATCGAGCCGTGAAAGCAGGAGCAGAACAAGGGAAATGGATACCACGGGAGCAAATGATCAAGAGCCATCTTAGCAATTAAAGTAGGCAAAGATGTCTATCACTTAACTCTACCAGGAAAACATGGAGTTGAGGCGGCAACTAGCGACAAAGACTATGGAAGCGTCAGTAGCGCAAGGTCACGAAGGGAATGTGGCATGGCTTAAAAGACAGCTTAGAGAGGTGAAAGACACCATTGTACAACTGTGAGAAGAACAGAGGTTGTCAAAGGAAAGGCATACAAAGCATTCCAGGGAATGCGAATCGACCGCGAAGGAATCCCGTGCGGCTCTCGTTAGCGCACATAAAAAACAAGTTTAGCTGGTGTTCGTCTCTGCATCCGCAAACATAAGACAAATCTTGGTAGTTTTGAAGGACACATTTCCCTAAATCACTCTACCATTTTGATAACGAATGCGACCATCAAACAACCACTTGACGTGCACATTTTTCCTAGCAAATGAGTGTGCGGCATAAATGAAAGCTATTATAGAAGATAGTGAGTTCTTGGCAGATATCTGTCCGCTCAGACATCTGATCGAAGGGAAATACTGACACACCTTTTCCTCATATCGAGCTCTGACCGATGATCAGATCCTCGTGGAAAATTTGTGAACAGTCATGTGTAAACAAACATGATTATTGTCTATTTTTGGAAAGCACCATGCGAAGAGTCTCTAACGCATACCACTCAATTTCCTAGTTTTTAGAGCTAGCAGTGAGAAAAAAGGGTAGCCCAAGCGATGCCCTCGTTTATATATTTCATCTTTTCAATGTAATTCAGGTTGGTTGGAAAAATTGGTAGACTATAACTATTGTATGTAATTTGAGTTTTTGATCGAAACTTAATGCAAAGGTCCTGCAACTTGATGAAAAGATTCTAATTGTAGCAGTCGGATGTATTGTGCCTCTTTCTTTGCGTATGTGCTTCCTATCATCTTTATTCATATCCTTTTCTGTCTATTTCAGAAGGAATTTTTGAACCTATGAATTCGCTGTGCAACGCCCCTTGTTCGCGCCAATTAGACAAAACATTTTCTTCTAAAATCTAACTCTGAATTCGCCCGCAGCGGTGCTTCGAGTTACTTCCTATTTTTCTCCCCCACCACACATTACGATTTTATAGTGAAGATTGTTGCTCACTTAGCCTTATCCTCTCAAGTCCAGTCACCGGGTGATTTGTCTCTGTCATTTTCTCGAATCGAATCCATATCCCGTCTCTTACTTTCTTGTGCCAATATAACCATAACTCATTATATCAAAGGTGTTGAATCTAGCCATCGTTTTTAAAGCCAAATCCCGCGTGGAGATTGCGTCCCTCGAGAGAGCCCTCTCCAGATCCGAAAGGCTAGTTTCGGGTATCAAAGTTGGTTGAAAAAGTTACCTTCTTCATATGTTTATCAGACAAATAGATTTATGGAGTGCTAACAACGTAGAGAGATTATCCTTCTCTTCCTATCTGTAGATTTTAGGATGACTAGGCCGAGCTAGTATCCCTATCTGTTCTACTAGAGGAGGGATGTGGATTTATGGAATGAGGTGAGAGAAGGTGTACCGACAATGGGTGTGTGAATATGCGCAAGCCCCGAAGGTTCAGGTGGAGGAGGTGGATTTATGACGAAAGAGGAGTCTCTTCTACATCAACAAAGGGGTCGAAGCATGGTATGGGTTAAACTTCGGGACCCTCTCTATTAGCAAAGGGGATGAAGCATGACGATACTTAACAGTGGGAGAGTAGGTAAGTCAATAGAGTAGAGGTTCTTCCTAAAAATTGTTTGCATAGCGTTAATATGCAGAATAAACAGCGTGGGGGAAGGGGAGGAGATTGGTTAGATGGGGAAGAACACGTCCTGGGACATCTACGAAATGGGGCCATGATAGCATTGAAGGATGGGGAGTAGAACTAGGGGTGACGGGAAACAAATATTGGGAATAGGACATGGATAATTTATCCAAGGAATTTAGGGGAGAACAGGTATTTGTATTGGAGACAAAGGAGGTAAGGGGGTTGAAAAGATGAGTCTGATGGAGGTGACAGAGAAAATATTACTTAGAAAATGGCAGTGGAATGGTGAAACCGGAGAGATCCCAATATCTATTTGTCATCATGAAGATATGCCTTGATGAATGAGGCATCATAACAGACTTCATACCCATATGTTGTAGAATGTCCTGGAAGTAGATTGCCTTTCCCTTTCGATGAGTGTATCTGCTAGGAAATCCTTTCGATACTTGTGTGGATTGGCCATCAGAGCCTGGGCATAGTACTTGTGTTATAGGGTCACTCATGCTTACATAGTCTGGGAATACGAGAAGGTTGTCCTGCGATCATGTTGGCATGTGTGACTGAAGCTGGATGATGGTTGGGAAGTAGGCTCAGAATGTCGAACCTCCCGCTAAGTGGTGAAATTGACGATTGCATTGGATTTGGAATACTATCAATCATTCTTCTGTCAATAGAGTGGCTACAATGCTATTAATGATGATGCGTGGGAATACCTGACATATTGATCAATGCAATCTGCTAACTGTTGTTGAAATATTTTGTTGCCAATAGTTCGTACTTAGTAACAATACTGTGTTCCTAGATGTACATACACGAGTCTTATTTTCTAGGGGCACCATGCATGTTTTCTACGTACCCCAACTAGGTTTGACCTTTTTGATTATTTGATTTTGGTGATCCCTAGTGGGTTGCAACGTGGCCCCATGCTTATTCCTTCAAGCAATTTTAGCCTCGAGGGATCAATAGCAGGTCCTTCTAGCTCTTGCAACATCCATTGATGCAAGAGCTCATCAATTATTGCATCCATCTTGTCTATTGACTCCATGCTATGGGAGGGAAATGGTTGGATTTTGCTGAATAATTCATCAACGTTGACGTCCTGGGCATCTGTTTCCAGAGTGGGTGCAGGTGGTCGCCATGTTAGTTCAGACAAAAAATTTAGGATGAGTGGTGGGCGTGCACACTTATGGTTCAAATATTTATGACACACCTTGCATTGTTTCTTGGCTAACCATTCTCTTTCACAAAGGTAGGTAGTGTGAGGGAAATTTTCCCTCATTCAGAATATTTTACGCATATCCACTTCTACGGTTACCTATTCTCAGTAAGGTTGGCGATGAGTAACTCACCATCATGCTGGAATTCCTATCAACATTGTTTCTAGTGCGCTAGGCCTCTTGTACTCGAGAATGTGTTGTATCCATGCAATCAAAGTGTCCATCGGCTCCGACCCATTATATCGATAGGAGACAAAGTCTTCAACATGCTCTTCTACAGAGATATGTGTGCAACTCCTTGTTGAGACTTCGTATAGTTTATTCTAACACCTCTCCATGGCATCCTCAAAATATGTGTCATAAGTCTTGACACTCCTCCAGCTTAGCTCACTATCTGCAGTGGGGTTGATGTAGTCCCCGATGTTCCCTGTGACTTTGTAAATATTTTCAATGACTGAGCTCTGCACGTCCTCATCCACGGGCTCATTGTTCCAGTCACGCTCATATGGATCTAGTTGAGCGACCATGCACAAGGGGTCAGTTTCAAAGGACATCTTCCTCTTCTTCAAATTTAACACCGCATTATTGTCAAAGGCCCAGTCAATCCCCAATAATGTTGGATACGTATCAAACTTGTTATCATGCAAAATGTAGGTTGGGAAAAGCCCAACCCAATCCACTGGATGGTGATAATGTTGGGAGAGTTTACCCACTGTCACCTCGAATAAAACCTCCCTCTCTTTTGTGAAGGAAGAATCCAACACAAGGGGGAGTCCCGGGTGACCCCAGGGGGAAATGAAGTGGAAAGTGAGAGTATGGAAGTGAAGCCCCTATAGGTAAAAATACCAAATGATAAAAGGATTGATAATGAGTCTCGAGGATGGAGGATGGTTTCCAAAGCCTTGGGTACCTACACCAGAGTGTTACACCTGCCCGAGACAAGACAAATAACCAAGATACAAGCCTAAATGTCAGAGGAGCAAGCAAGTGAAGCTAGATATCCTAAATTACAGCGGTAAACAAATATATATCAGCAACATAATCAATCATTTACTTTAGAAATAACCATCAAAACCATCAAGTAATTATTGGATAATGAAGCACTAAACCAATAGATAACTTTCCAATATTTTAGCACAAATTTCGATGGAGAATTAGGGCTGCAAAAAGATGTTTTCAGAGATTTTTTTAGAGAATCCAAATGGTTGTAGAAAATATTTTCTACAAAAACAACTTTTACCCCAAGAAACTAGCCAACAACTTTCCCAACAATAACCAATATCAAGTAGATAAACAATAACAACTTGCCAACTATTTTTCAGCGGTAAAAGAGTGAGAAATTAAGATTGAAAAATAGAGTTTGCACTATCCCTAATGATTGTAGCATAAGTTTGTCACAACAAAAAGATATCCTTGATCAATCAAAACACCCTAGTGGCTGAAGCAAGCTTAAAACATAAGGAAAAGTTTCCAACTCAGAGAATTACAATATCTCATCTTTTCATGTATCCTTATTCAATGATTTTGTTTCTCCAATGCAAGAAGATTAGTGCCTTTAACTATTCGGTTGTGGAGTCTAAAAAATTAAAAATCTATTTGAGCTACTTCCTTGGGGGTGTAAGCCCTTTTACTCCCCAAGGCAAGCTAAGCTAACTAGGAAAAACACTAGGAGGGTGTAAACCCTTTAACTCCTCCTAGGAATTCCTTATGCAAAAAAGTATTTCAAGAAAAATATAATGGACTTAGTGGGGTTGTATGCACTTATACTCCCCACAATTTTAAGCAAATTAACCTTGAAACCAAGAAAAAAAGAAATAGCAACAAAGATTCCTTACCTAGTCCAAGCATTAACAAGATAAACCTCCTTCTAACCAAGAAAATCCACCACAAAGCAAGAAATAGTCCTCCACTAAGTTCATCATCCATCCATCCAATAGCCAAAGCAAAACCATTACAAGACCAAGTGACAAGAGAGATATGTAAAAATGCCCAAGTAGGGCGCAAATTTCAGCCAAGAATGTCTTCTCTCAAGTGAGAGAGTTATGATAAAAATGAAATGAAATGATCTCTATTTATACAAATCCTACTACAAGTGTTTGTCCACTTAATTTTAGGGTAAACCACAAATTAAGGGGACAAAACCCCTTACTTTTCCCCTTTACAATATAAAATTCAAATTTAACCCTAAAATACAAATAAGAAACTCAAAAGAAGCATGACGTCACCCCTTTAGGGAAACATTTTGGCACCTTTAGCAAATCATTGAGCTTGGAGATGAAACATTGGGCCTCCAAAGGACTCCCTCTCAAGCACTAAGGTATTCAAGATATTCCTTTCCATCCAAAGATGCCAAGTGTCAATAAAAAATAACACCACCACCACAAATCTATCCCTAGGGTGATGTCAACCTCCTCAAAATTTACATTTTAGCCTCAAGAGAAAATTGTTGGGCTAGCTAAGGGCCGGGTTATGTCCTCAATGGTATCTCCTTAGGCCTCCAAAGGATATGATCATCGTTCGGTGTGTGGGTCATGGTATCCAACCTGTGGGATTCAAGCCCCAAGGAAGCCCAAGCTAGGATTGTTCTTCCAAAACTGTCCACCAATTAGGTCCTGCAAAGACAATGAATACGCCCTCCAAGGATCTCAATTCAAATGCATCATGATGAGTAAATAAAATCAATAAAAGAGCCATCTAAGCATGTACATCCAAACCACCTCATCAAAATAAACAAGTGCTCAATGACCCTATGCAATTTTCCAAGTTTAAGCATGGGTGGGTTGACAAAGCGATCTATTGGGTGAATTGTACCTCAAATTTAGAAGTGTTTCCCTAGTGAAACTCTCTCTAGGTCATGTGGATGAAGTGACATGGATGGGGACAAGACTTTTGGGCATGGGTTTCATGACATACAAGGGATCGTAGTGTCTCATTTATGGGTGCCTTTGTAGAGGGTGTGTTGCACCTTGGTTTTCAATTCAACCTTTTTCCAAGCCTATTTATTTCCTTTTGTTCTTTTACGATGTTCCAGGTTGAAGCCAAGGTGGGGCTTATACCTAAGCATGAAAAACAATGCCCACCTTGACTCTAACCTAGTCACATCATGCTTCCCCAAGTTGGAAACAATGTGTGGGGCTTCTACCTAAGCATGAAAAGCAATGCTCACACATGCTCCTCCTTGGTTGGCATTTTGTATTAGTTTTTTTTCATGGGTCCCATCAATTTCTTATGAGAGACATTTCATTGTCCTTGGGATCACTGGGCGAGCATCTAGAAGGTTCTTGATCAAATTTTATCCTTTTCCAGCTACAAGCCTCTGGGATTTTGTCCCTTTCCTCCCATGAAATGAGGGACAATCCCTTCTTGAGTCAGTACACCCGAAGATCCCAAAAGGTAAGGAGATGATGGGATGAAGTGTGGAAAGTGAAAAGTATGGTCGAGAATGGCATGATGACTTGTCAAGAGGATGTCCCAGTAGAAAACCTATCCCTAAGGGTGACCCACTTACTAGGGCGCAATCTCAACCACCAAGGTGAAACAAGGCAAAGAGCATAATTTTCAAGCAGACATTACATTAATCAAAAGTAGTTTAAAATGCAACAAACTCAAATGCCTCAAATATTGAAATGACACTCGCCATAATACCTAGCTTATACCTCATGGAACAAGACCAAATGTCTTTTGAAAGCCAACTGATGTGGTGGATACCCTCATGATGAACTTGGACCTGTGGTGGTGAGGTGAGTCTCGATCTATGCAAGTGGACATTGTTGGTCAAGTTGTCTCTCGATACTCCATGTCTGCAACCTGAGGGCCTCGAGACATCATCTCCTTAGATATCCATAAAAATTGGGGATAACAAGACTCATCCATGATCTCGATGACTTCAAAGTCACCCTTTGTTTTCACTCCTTCGATGTTCACTTCTACTTGCTCCAGCCGACCAATGGGATATATCTTGTATTGATTGACCAATCAAAGTTGGATGGGAGACTAGACCAACTTAATCTTACCCATCACTTATCGAGATTTCTTGGGAAAATGTTCACGTTGGATCCTAGATCCAACATGACTCCATCCATGTCATACCCACCAAGCTCTGCTACCATTTTAAATTCTCGGTCAGTGCACTTTTTCTTATTGACCTGACATACATCCCTTTCTGGCAGCGGAGTAGATATGGTGGTATCCTTTCCTTGTTCCTTCATGGAAGTAGCTAACATCTAGGTCTACTTACTTGCGACTTCTGGATCTTTAAGAAATCAGAAACAAAATTGCAAGAAGGTATTGACTTGATCTTCATCTTTTGCCATGCGATCTAGGTCGCACAAGGCTTTTGCACGTGTTGTGCATTGAAACTCCTCCTGGCACTGTTCTTTGTATGTTTTTTTCTCATTGCATCACAACATAGTCTATCTTCATTCTTCCTCTATCTGCTAAATTTTGTTGCACACGTGAGCCTACTCCAAAAATCTTTGCATCGCGCGCTGCAATTCCTCGCACGTGTGGACTTCATCCAACGACCTCTGCGTCGTCTGCTGCACCTCTTCACGGATCCATGCTTCTTCTAGTGATTTCTTTGTCATCCTTTGCACTTCCTCCTAGATCCATGCCTCTTAGAGAGACCTTTGAGTCGCACGTTGCAACTCCTCGCACGCTCTTTATTTTTCAAATGCTCTTTGCACATCGTGCATAAACTTCTTCTAGTGAGTAGCATCAAA